>JABFPB010003212.1:0-17677 GCA_022817645.1 Ceratoteleas bidentatus
TAAGCAAACAGCTGTTTTCGAACTACGCGAGCGCCATCTTCGATGAACTAGCGTCGGTTTTTTAGCCAATATTGGAGAAATGAGAAAAAACATGGACATAAAAATAAAATAAATGATTTGTGTTGCGAGTGAAATTCATTTTAAAGTATTTGCAAGTAATTTTTTAATATAAAATATGATTTTTCTTGAAAACAATTACCCGACTCTAGTGCTAAATTTGTCCATTCAGAGGGCACCCATATCGCCACTTCCCTAGTCTATACAATATTCTTACCAGTAGATGTTGTGCCAAATATTCGTATTACTGGAACCTGTTTTATCTCACTTCCTCGAAATTCAGAGAAAGATGGATCTAATGATTGTATTGGAGTACATTGATAACTGTCAGCAGAAATTAGTCTTACAGAAAGTTTTTCTTGAGAAGTTGTATTTATAACTGAATTGTTTGACATCTGCAAAAGATCAGAATAGTATCAAGGGTTATTTTGTAACACTGATGTTCTAATTTTTGTGCCCAACGAAAATAAAGAAAGTTGTATGTGAGTATGTTTCCAAATAGTTTGTTTACATTTTTAAACTGTCATGTACTGAAATAATCTGTGGTTTTAGTTTATAAAAACGTATGTGAGTTAATCATTTATAACAATATTCATACCACTGATTGATATAAACATTGTTAAAA
Source organism: Ceratoteleas bidentatus (assembly GCA_022817645.1). NCBI lineage: Eukaryota > Metazoa > Arthropoda > Insecta > Hymenoptera > Scelionidae > Ceratoteleas > Ceratoteleas bidentatus. The sequence goes on from JABFPB010003212.1 coordinate 683, forward strand.
TATTTTCCGGTACATTCGATTCCATTTCAAAGGTTATGATATATGTACATGCTATAAATAAGGCAAAGACACAGTAATAATAATATATTATTATTATATTATAGTGAAACTAAAAGTGGTTTATGCAATTTTGCAAAGTTACAAAAAGGTATTATTTAAATCACTTTCAACAGATTTATATTGAATAGTATGAATATACAAAGCCAGACATACTTACTTTAAATTGATTAGTCTGAATAAATTATTAACACGGTTTGGCCACAAGATCCTTGACAATATTTCATTATTGCATAAATGGGAAAATAAATAAAGTGCACATAGTAAATGTAAACAAAGAGAACACGCACAAGTTCTCGCTTAATAATCGATTCGATTATGTGGTGAGTTTGTGACGAACTTCACTCGATTGGCTGAGCCGAATGGAAAGCCGGTGTAAACTGGTGTAAACGGAGTCGTACGTTGAAAAATTCGAGGCTAAAAGTCATAATGCAGAACATGATAAATATAGATATACTGGCAATGTAAAGTTTCACAACAATAATTGCTGTGAATACTTTCCGAATGCGGCAAGTGTATCGCTTTGTCCACCAATCTGGTCTAGGAAATCAATGTAACTTTAGTATCATTGGTGGACAGTTCGACTGAATTGATTGACGTGATTCTTTTTCTAGTTACTCTTTTGGCGCGAGATTTACGTTGACGTATCTGTTTCTTGCTGCCTGAAGTAGTGAGAAAAGCTTTTCACGAATGTAAGTTCATAATTATGTAAGATTTGTATTAAAAATACCCTTGAATCAATATTAATAATTATAATATTGGTTTTACAATCCTATAAAAACTGATATTTATACTATTGTAAAACTGGAATTTACTTAATGTATTTAGAATCCTTCCATGCCTCAATTTCATTGTAAGATTTTATTGTTTTTTATAACAAAATTATATTTCTAAAATTGCAAAATACTATGTTTAAAATTAATTTTTTCAACATTAACAATATTGAAAACAAAAAATACATTGTTAATAACTGAGGATATTTACATAATATGTTATCACTTATTTGCTACACTACTGGTTATGATATAATCTGCTGATCTTAAAGCAAACAATAATTGCATATTTATCAATATGCGCCAACGACTCAAGTTTAGTTCCCCCCAGTCTGTTGTAGTAAAACCAGTAATTTGAAATTTCGCGAAAATGTTGAAGTTAATTATTGGAATTCTATTATTAGTGACATATGCAGGTAAATATTAGCATGTTCATTTGGCTAGGTTGGTTTGATGCTATAAGTTTTTATAAATTTTAACTAATACAAATTTAGGTCAAATACAAATTTAGGTCAAATATTAATGTCGTTTTACATATAGCAGTAAATTTTAATTTTTTTAGGTTTCAATGTAGATGCATCACAATTGCCTTGCAGACCTCAGTTAAACGAGGTTCAAGTAGCTTGTGAAAATTTTTGTCCACCAACATGTAGCAATAGAAACCCGACTCCTTGTCCATCTTTCGTAAGTAAATTATTTGATCAGGTCTTATATTATAAGAATCAAAAGTAAAATAAAATATGCATACTAAAATAAACATTAATATACTGCAAGAGCACAATGCATACCAAGGACAACAAGTTAATAATTTCTTCCCTTGATACACAAAGTGCTTTTTGTATAAAGTGCAATGCAAGGAAAGTACTCCACTTCCGTTCGAGGAACAGAGTGGAAAGTTGTTGATTTCCTCCCAAGGGAATTAATATAACTTTCCGCCCGTTATCAAGGGCGGAAAGTGAATACTTCCCACCTGAGGTATACACGGAACGAAAAATGGAAGATTAATTGCTTGAGAACAAGTTACTATTCATGGTTTAAAAGCTCCAACGTCAAGCAGTTAAAGCTTAATGTTATGTTTTAATTCATTTAGTGTCAAGGAATTTCACCTTGACTTGAGTCTCGAGGAACGAACGACCAACAGCGAAGTCGTCGGACATGAAAATAAATATCATTCCTCGAGACTCGAGTTTTTATTCCTGGAGCCACGCTTAAAGCTTTAAACCTTCAATTTCGTCCTTAAATCCAGTGAAATTTATACTTTTATTCTATGAGGTAAAATCAAAGAATTTATCCGTGAGCTGTTAATTATTAATCCTTCCAATTTTCGTTCCGTGTATTGAACCCATACAGACCTTAAAGGGTTTATGAAAGAAAATTTCAGTTAAACTTGCGATGAACAGGGCAGACGTGTTTGCTCATCTGAAGAGGAATAAATTCATTTGGAGGACAGTCTCGAGACAGGATCCTTCTTATTTTACTATGGTCACTGAGTGGAATATAATATAGGCAAAGCCTAAATTTTTTACAGCTGCGGACAGTGATCTTGCCTGCCATGCCAAACGAAGAAATCTCTTATTAACTTTAATCTTTCCTCCAACCTTGTACTGTAAAATAGATAAACATATACATACAGATACATAAATAAATATTTAAGTTGGAAATTATAATTGCATGAAACAAATGAGTGAACCATGAATGGGACTTACAACTTACAGCAGTAAAAAGAGTTGGGCTTCGCAATTTACTCAGTTAATTTGAACAAATTAAAGTTAATTTACCTAAAAACCATTATTTTTAATGACATTTCTTCTATGATTAAAATAAATTATTTATAACTACTGAATAACAATCGCTACAATAGTTTACAACATCATTACTGATCAAAGTCTTGCGAAACACTGAAAGTAATGGATAATTGAGTAATATGCAAAAGCAAGTGATTTGCATATCATCGCAAATTGCTGTAATGGCTATTATAATATTTCAAAATTATTTAGTGGCCCAAGAAATATTATTATAATTAATATTTTTAAGCAAATGAACACGGTTTTTGTACTTTATGCAAACTATTTGAGTAACTGGCGATGCCCATCTCTACTAATAAATAACTGCAGTTACTACAAGGATAATACGTTGGAACATTTTACGGAGGAGAGGGGATTTAACCTTTAGAGAACAGGCGATTTTTTGAACTTGAATTTTTTGGTTTGAGGCCTGGAACCTAATTAACATTATCATTGAGTTATTTGGGCAAAAAGGCGGCACCGCCTGATGTCCACTTAAGTGTAGGGTTTATGTTGGTAGTCCGAAGGAATACCAACATAATCCCTAGATTTTTGCTCGTGAGTAATGTACTATTAGTGACAAAGATGTAACCTCTTTTCAAAAATTGCATTTGCTTATAAATAAGTCGAAATCAGAGAATCAGTCAATATAATAAAAGTGGTCTCTTCTGTATTGCTTACTATTTGCTCATTCACAGTAGGATTTCTCACGCTGGATTCACTGCATTGATTCTCTTTTAACGTTGACCGTAAATATTCAATTTCCTTGGTTTTTTCAGCAAGGGCAGATTTTAAATGTTCAATCTGCAAGTTGTGGACCTCGTGCGAATCAACATTCATATCCTGAAAGATATTAATAATTTTAACAAATCGAAGTGGTTGTCATTGAAATGATTTATGTAATTTTAGTATATTTATGTAATTTATGTAATTACATCAAATAATTTATGTAATATATGTAAAACTGTTTTCAGATTTTGTAATGTGCGTGATAAATAAAAATATTAACATCGAAAAACTGTAATTAAAATGCTTAAAAACATTGTTTAACAATATGCAACGAATTGACAATAAAAAATATTTCAAATATTATTTTGTTTTACACATTTCAGACGTGATGTTCACCTAAGCAGAAGCAGAGACAGTCCCACATATTTTGTATTCCTAATATAAAATGATGCATTCATACAGGACATTGCACGTTAGACTGGTCGATGTTAATAACATTTATGTTTAATGTATAAGCGTTTGTTTACGTTTTTTTTAATTACGTTATTTTTACAAAATAAATTATTTAAACAATTTGTTGTCACTTCCTACGTGGGAACCTGCGTAGGAAACTACGTCGGATTTTGGCGTAGAAACCTACGTAGGTTCCTACGTAGGTTCCTACGTCGGTTTTTTTCATAGGATGCCGACGTAATTGTTGAAGACTGTCGAAATGTACTCGGTGGGGAAATTGTGAGCGGTGTATGTGATGAGCATATAGGTTTTGATAACCATATAGTCTCAGACTACAGTAAATTTCGATAGTTCTGCCTGGGGACGAAAAGTCGCGAACATAAACAAATTTTACTACGTATAAAATTCATTGATCGATATAATTACTTACAGTATGATTTTTATGTAATACTGGTTCAGTTATGTCGAAATCTGCGCCCGCGCTGTTTTCATATTTTTCCTTCGACAGTCCTTCAGTCCCATGTCCTTTGTTACTTATGTCATGCGGTTCAATTTTTTTTGGAACATTTCTGGTTGAATCGGTAATTTGCTAAAACACATGTATAAAATATCCCTATAAGAAAAATATGTTCCAACATACCATTGTCCAATATTTGCACAAATATTGTCTAATGCTCCATTTGAGTTGTATTAGATTATATTTAGTTAATTGATTGCTGCAAATATTGCGCAAATATTGCCTAATTTTTCTGATCGGGAAAAATGTGAAATTTTCCGCATTTTAGGCGTTTTTTTATTTTCAGTTATTTTATGAGAAATTTTATAATATAATTTTTCTACGATTTGTGTTATTAAAATGTGAATTTTCTCGCGTTTTTAGAGGATTTGTTATTTTAGTTGGCATTTCCGTGAGGTTTTTTCATAGAGATACTTTTTGGAATTTCAGATATTTTTTATTTCGCATTTATTTTTATTTCACAATGATATTTTACGAACTTTCCTAATTTTTTCAAGATTTTTCGATTTTACTCGTCCAAAAAAAAGTTGATCCAATTTCTAATTTTCCGCGAATTCAACAAATGTTTTATTCAAAATCTCCATATTTTTCAATATTTTACAATCCAACATACCTACTTTCTCGACTTTCTCTACGTGAATTCTTCAATTTATCCAGAAACTTCAAAATCCCAATTCAAATTTTCCCGCCAAAAACCCAACACCTAGAAACTTTTATTCCTCAACATCCCTGCAGTTCGCAAACTTAAAAATCTGCGGGAAATTTAACTTTCCTTCCATTCCCCCAAAAAATCTCCCTTTTTAAATTCCCCCAATCTCAAAAATATTGAAGCCCAAACATTTCCCGCCATTTTACCACCCCAAAAAACTCCATTTTTCAATTCCTCCGACCAAAATCCCGAAAACCTTCAAACGCAATTTCAAATTTCCCCGCCACAAATCCAAACCCACCAATCCCTATCCAGTAACATTTACCTCCCAGCAACCCTGAAATTCCCTCCTGAAAATCGCGTGGGAAATTCAAATTCCTTTTATCCAAAACTGCCTCTTTCCCCCAATAAAAAACATTCCCCCTCCAAAAAACTCCCCTCTCCTCTCCTCTTAACCTAAAACACTCCCCTTCTCCCCCTCCCCCCTCTTTTCCCCCAAATTTTCCCATTTTCCTCAACCCCCAATTTTGAGGTTAACCTCTCAGTATAAACAATCCGGACGTCAACAAAACTTGACGTAAATCCACTCAAATCAAATTGGACCCGAAAAACCTCAGCCATTTGTCGGGGAAAATGACATTATTTTCTTCGAAATGAATGAAAATGGAGTGTTCGGAGAAATGAGTGGATAAATAGGTCAGTTTCGGTGGAAAAATAGATCGAAAACGGCGGAGCTATGACCACCGAACGGAGCGAATCGGGCGACGATGTTGACAGTGAAGTTCGCGTTTTCTAACATAATGAGTACCTGGAAATTGGTGCAACGAAGATGCTACGATCTTCTGTCCAACAAGTATTCGCTTTTGGTGATCGTGATAGCGTTCACTTGCATTTTTATCGGGATCATTCACTTTGGAGAGGTTAGGAGGTTTTCATTCATTCATTTGGATTTTTATTTTGCAAGTTTGCATTTATTTGTTAACTTAGTGTAAAAAACAATTTTATTGTTTATTGTTAAAATTAAAATTATAAATGAAACATAGTGCACGATTTTTTAATTCTGTAAAATAAACAATTTTCTGATTGATTTATTTAATTTATTTTTAAATATTTTAATTCAATAATTTATCAATTTGTTAAAATATATTTTATGTTGACAGTTTTTTTAATTGTTTCTATTCTAAAATTCAGATTTACTTAATTTTTTAATTAAAGTCTCCTAGAAACCATATATTTACTAAAATTACTGTTAAATAATTTTTTTATTTAATTAAGTTTAATAAATTTCTAATAAATTAGTCAGTTAAAGTATTATTTATTAATTTTTAAAGAGTTGAATTTAATTTCAGTCATTTTTTCCATAATCAATGGTGAGAATTTAATTATTTTAATTTTCAATGAGTATTTAATATTTATGGAATACTCATAAAAAATCATATTTTAATTCAGGTATGGATTGCTTGGAGTAAAGAAAAGTATGCAGCAGTCTTCCACTCCTTCAATGACAACATTCTAGGCATATCGTTCCAAAAAAAGCTATGCCAACATGTGCCAATCGACGTAGTATACACATGGGTCAATGGGTCAGATCCAAATTTCCTGAAAAGTCTGCAGCAATATGTCTCGGTTTTCGATGTCAATGCCATTGCTTCCAGATTTAGTGATAAGGATGAGCTCAGGCAATTATTCTCATTAAAATGACTAATTATTAGTTTAATTTTTCCCCCAGAATTACAAATTCTCAATGAAAATTATTTTGTATTGAAAAATTGAAAATTAACAAAAAATTCCTAATTATGAGAATAAAAGGTTTTTATTTCAACAACATAACATATTTTTTATTTAACTTTTCCCTACAAATGACAAACTCTCGATGAATATTTTTTAATTAACAAAATTTGCACCAAAAGGAACTATTATAATTTAAATGTTTTCCCAAAAATAAAAAATTTGCAATGAAAATTATTTAATTAAAAAAATGCCTAATTTTGAGAGTAAAAGTTTTTTGATTCAAACAAAATATTTTTGCCAATAAACATTCTTTGATTAAAAACTCTAATTATGAATGAAATTGTGCTATTTCAAAGAACATAATTTATCAATGAAATAATCTCTATTAAACAAAACATTTCATGAATGAAACTTTGGTATTCCAGATATTCCTTGAGATCTTTGGAAACATATGCACCCTGGGTGAGACATGTCTACATAGTAACCAATGGCCAGATCCCCAGTTGGTTGGATCTGGACAATCCCAGGGTGACTCTGGTTACTCACGACGACATTTTCCAGGACATGAGTCACTTGCCAACATTTTCTAGTCCAGCAATTGAAAGTCATATTCATAGGTGAAGAGACAAAAAAACTACAGAAATCTCATTTTTCATTCACCATTTAAATCCCTCAGTGAATTAATTCGATATTTCTAAATACTGAATTATTCATTTGGCATACACAAAATCTTATCGCCGATATCTCTCTAAATCCACAATTAACGCTCTTCAGAACCAATTTATATTTCGCTAATCAGCTTATTTGAAATCTGTAATTAATGACTGATAAGACATCAATTACAGATGAGAGATTAAACTGCCAGCAATTTTAATCGCTCAATCAGTCTGAATTAAAAGTCTGTTTATCCTTATTAAACAAATTGATTTTTAACTATCGCATATACAACAGTTAAACATATTTTGTACACATTTATAAATATGTAGACAATATTTTAAGAAAAAATATTGAGGAAATATTTTTAATTATTTAGTAAACATTTAGTAAATATTTTTTACATACTACATTCATATATTTTCTAAATATAAAGAAAATATTTTAAAATATGTACAAAATATTTACTAAATATTAAGCTATTAGGGGTTTTAATGGGACTTTTTTCCAGAATCGAAGGCCTCTCAGACTACTTCTTGTATTTTAACGACGATGTGATTTTGGGCTCGGAAGTCTGGCCGGAGGATTTTATAACTTATGCCACAGGACAGAAAGTATACCTGGCCTGGTGGGTGCCGGATTGCTCAGACGTTTGTCCCTGGTCTTGGGTCAATGATGGAGCTTGTGATCCCACTTGCAATACGACTCTGTGCGAGTTCGATGGTACTATTTTTGTCTCAAAAACTGTCCCAAAGTAGTCCGCAAAGTAGTTCGCAATTGAAATTATGAAAAACTCGGTTCGCTCGAAATCTAAATTATAATTGAATGCAATTTAAGGTAAATTTGTATTCAATTTGATTTTAATTAAATTTCTATCAAAGTTTAATTCATTTCAATTTGATATTGAACTTCAAATTCAGTATCAACTTAAACTGAATTTAATTTCTAACTCAATTTGATCCAGTTGCAATACCGTTTTCTTTTAAATAAAAATGAATTCAATTTCACTTCAGTTCCAATTCATTTTCAACCGAATTTCAATTTATTTCAATTCACATCGACTCAATTGCAAATCCAATGAAATTTCAACTAAAATCCCAACACTTCCCAATTCACTATCATTTCCTCCAGGAGGTGACTGTGATGAAAAACCACTGCCAACCGAGGAATACGACCCTCCCGAAGAGGACCACGATTACCCTTACAAGATCATCGAACACCTCCATCTGAAACCCCAAAGCGATTTGCTTGACATCCTCCTGAAAACGCGATACTCCAGAAATGAGTCGCGCCATCTGCAGGTCGAAAACGCAACCATTCCCACTGACTTCAGAAATATGTACGGAAAAATTGGTGCCACAAAATCTGTACCACCTGACACCAGTCGAATTAATCCCTACAAGATGATGTACATGACCAACAGAACTGAAAAGAGGGAGACACAGCCAAAAGTATTCAACAAAATTTAATTCGATAATCGATACACTTCGATAATCGATATATATCGATATGCTTCGATAATCGATATATATCGATATTCTTCGATAATCGATATATATCGATATGCTTCGATATATCGATATGCTTCGATATATCGATATATATCGATATGCTTCGATATATCGATATATACCGATATGCTTCGATATATCGATTGGTTTCGATATATCGATATACTTCGATAATCGATATATATCGATATATATCGATAATCGATATATGTCGATATACTTCGATAATCGATATATATCGATTTACGTCGATAATCGATATGTATCGATATACTTCGATATATCGATATATTTTGATGATCGACATTTTTCCAGGGAAAAATGCGGAAATATTTGAACGACGACATCATCAATCTGGTGCACGTGAATGATTCGGTGAAGGCGAACAAGTTGCGGTTCGCTTCGAGCAAAAAAAGTAAGTCCCGGGAACTCGACACGTACGCGGAAAGTCTGCTGTACGTGAACCGGATCTACAATCGGTACTACGGGTTCGAGCGGCGCCGCGTACCGGCGCACATGCCCCATCTGCTGGACAAATGGGTGATCCTCGACATGCAGAGCAAGTTCGCGGCCGAGTTCCGCAAGACCTCGGCGCACAGGGTGCGCCACCCGGAGGATATGCAATTCGCGTTTTCGTACTTCTACTTCTTGACGAGCGAGACGAGGGACGTGGAGGTCGAGGAGATCTTCGATAACTTCGACACGGACAAGTCCAGGTGGAGATTGGAAGAAATTGAATAGTTTCTTTTTGGTAGAAAAGATGTATAGAATATATATAAGGGAAAGAGAGAGGGAAAGAAAAATGAAGAAAAGAGAAGGGAAATTAGGAAATGTATTAATTTGTCATACAATTATTGTACATGAATGAATGAAATTGTATATGATTAAAACATCGGTTGATTTATTATTTTAGGAACATTTTAATTTTCATGTAATTTTCATGAATTTTATATGCACTGTCCATGCAAATTTCAGGCATTTTATATGCACTTTCCATACAATTTTCATGCATTTTGTAAGAAGTTTCTTCGTCGAGTCTTTTCTGAAATGGAACCTTCTTCGAGTCTTTTCTGAAATGGAACCTTCTTCCACCCAGACGTCAATATAGAATGAAACGAATTAGTATTTTCTTGCAGGACTTGGTCGGACAGAGAAATTCGCACACTTCTCTCCCGAATGTACCCCCTCCCTCTGGACTACAGTTTAGTTGTGGATTTCGAAAATGACATCATCAACTGCTCCCACAGAATCATATTAGTCGAACCATCCAACCCGCCATCTGGCGAGAGATACCTGGACTCGACTCTGGTACCCAAAAAAAACTTCAAATTGATTACTATTTTTTTTTATTTTCAGCTAACTCTTATCCAAAATTCATTCGGATACGATGCATTTTTTATTACAAAAAAATAACGCCAATTTCATGAGCTTTCCTTTGTTTTCAGCCTGTAGTCACTAGGGAATTGGTCTCAAAATGCGATCTGGTTGCGAAAAAACTGAAAGCTGTCTTTGGGAAGAAGAAACGATATCAGCACGAAGTCATCAAAGCTGGGAGGAACGAAATTTTCGAAATGCTCACCAGCAATATTTCTCTCACTGTGCAGCTTTTGGATGAGATTAGACGGTCTCCCAAGTTAGTCAAATTCAAATTAGACTAGAAACCAGTAAACAATTGCCATTTTCAGTAAAATCGGTATATACTTCGAGAATCGATACATATCGATATTCTTTGAGAATCGTTATACTTCAATAATCGATATTATTCCATATATCGATATGTATCGATATTCTTCGATATATCGATATGTATAGATATATCGAGATACTTCGATAATCGATATATATCTATATACTTCGATAATCGATATATATCGATATACTTCGATAATCGATATATATCGATATACTTCGATAATCGATATATATCGATATACTTCGATAATCGATATATATCGATATACTTCGATAATCGATATATATCGATATACTTCGATAATCGATATATATCGATATACTTCGATAATCGATATATATCGATATACTTCGATAATCGATATATATCGATATACTTCGATAATCGATATTGAATTGCTTTATAGCAATTTAATTAACGATAAAACTTATTCTTAGCGTTTACTCTTGTGGAGTATGTCGACGCCACATGGGTTAAATACATGTGGTGGGTCTACCTGATCGGTCTGATCTGGGTTTCTGAGTTCATAATTGCCTGCCAAAATATGGTCATTGCTGGGGCAGTGGCCCACTGGTATTTCAGGTAAACTTCCTCTTCCGTTTGTATTCGAAAGCAGATAGCAAATTCAAATAAAAAAACGATGTTCGAATAATTTATTGTCATTTCAGAGACAAGGAATCGAGGAAGAATCCCGTTTGCTCAGCAATGGGAAACCTGATAACTTATCATTTAGGTTCAGTAGCATGTGGTTCCTTTTTGATCACGATTTTTAAACTGCCTCGACTCATCTTGACTTATCTGCACAACAAGTATGTTTTCAGATTCAATGTAAATTATTCAATTGAAAGTGATTTTTAAATTCAATTTTTTAATTGAATATAAAAATTTAATTAAATTCAGTTTAATTGAAAATTATTCAATTAAATTATTAAATTGAATAAAAAGATATTAACTTAAGAGTATTTCTGTTTTAGGTTTGAAAAAACGAAGGAAACTTCACCCTGTGCTCAATGTGGCCTGAAATGTTGCATATGCTGCTTTTACTGTCTGGAAACGTTCATCCGATTTATGAACCACAACGCTTACACAGTTATTGCCATCGAGGGGACTCATTTCTGCAATGCTGCGAAAACTGTAAAGAAATTCGCAAACTTATTCGACTCTGAATTGAATCCAGTTACACTCACTTTAAACGACTGAAGTGAATTCTAAAGATTCCATTTTAAATTAATCTGCCAGTCACAATCGTTTTAAATCTATTTAATTGAAAAAAAAGAATTTGAATATTCAATTTAATTTGATTTAATTGTTCATGTTTAATTTATAGGCCTTCGAGATAATCGTCAGCAACGCAGTGCAAATAGCAGTAATTAACGGCGTTGGCGATTTTATCCTCTTCCTCGGCAAGTGTTTCGTCACCGCTGTTACTGGAAGTATTGGACTGCTTTTCATGCGACAAGACCCTCGGCTCCATTTTTACGCAATTCCAATCTTCGTGATCTGCATTTTCGCATTCTTCATTGCGCACTGCATAATCTCGCTCTACGAGGTATAACGGCATTTGTTTAATTCCTCGATCTATAGATCTTCGACACATAGTTTCAATTCTTAGTGAAGCTATTTTACCAGAATATTTAAATACTTTGAATCCAGCGAGTCTTCCAGTACAAGAACTTCGTTTACGAAAGTATACGAAGTTCTATGTTGATTAGAAATCTGGGTATCAGTGAAGGTTTGTGTAATGGAACAAGACTTTTGATTTTGGAATTGGGTAACGTCATAAAATGTGAAATTTTAAATGGTGACGAGTCGGGAGAAATTGTTTTCTTAAATCGAATCACATTATTTTTATTCAATTCTCATTACCCAATTTATTTTTCAATTTCTGCACTCTCGTTTCCTCATTCAATTCCTATTTACTCTTCAATGTTCATGACTCATTAATCCATTTTCATTGCATCTCTATTTTTAAATTCCCTAATTCCTTCAGATCCCTTTAAATTCTTCAATTCTTATTATTCGTTACTAATTTTTATCTTAAATTCGTACGGTATTTTTCAATTCCTCAATTTCTTCTCTTCGTTGTTTATTCTTTATTCCCCATTACTCATTTTTTTCAATTTGTCAAATCCTCTCATTTTTTCTCTCAATTCTCCTTTATTCTTCAATTCTCAAGGCTCATTTCCCACGTTTGCCTACAATTTTCATTGCCCCTTCTATTTTCCAATTCCTCAATTCTCCCCTCTACTTCTTCTATTCTTATTATATATCCTCCACATTTTCCTCTTAAATTCTCATTATTTATTCCATTTATCGATTCCTCAAATCCCTTCACTACCTCTCCTTCAATTCTTCTTCACCCTTCAGAATTACGACCCTACTTCAATTTTTCCCCACTCAATCGATCTCCCACTTTCAGACCGTGATCGACACGCTCTTCCTCTGCGTCTGCGAGGACAAGACTCTGAATGTGGAGAACGGTAAGTGGCGACAGTCGCCGCTGGCGCAAATCGGCACCACTTCCAACACCAACGGCCAGCAATCGCACGAACTCTCACCGATCAACCGGTAAACCGGTGCCGCGTGCCGTCCAACACGACCAGTATTCCGTTTCGTCCGCTTCCGCCCGCAGCGCCCTCTGCCTTCTTCCAGGAGTCGCGCGCTCCAGCTTCCAGTGAACCGGCTTTCGTCGTGGTTTGATTGGTTTTAGCGGATCGGTCCCACGAGCGTGCAATATTGCCGCCAGTTAAACTATCCGACGTCGGATAGTTTAAGTATATTTTATAAACATTTTTTTTTCGAGAAAATGTCTGAAAGTACTTTGATTAATTGCAGGGAGGCGTAGTGTAGCGATTTTGCAACCAATCGGTTGGAAAAACTTCACTGCCGTAGCTAGGAACCGAACCCTCGTCCTTCCATGTGGGAATGGTTCTTTCATCATTCCTATTGGAAGGGCGAGGGTTCGAATCCTGGTTGCCGCAATGAGATTTTTTCAACTGATTGGTTGAAAAATGGTTGTAATTGCGATTTAAAAAATAAGTTTAGTCAATTTCTCGAAATTTGTTTATAAAAAATTTGAATGTTGAACAATATTGGCCAAATATTGTTCAGTATTAACGAAATATTGAACAATTTTGACGAAATATTGACCAATATTGACGAAATGTTGCCGGCGTGTATCGTGCAATTATATGTACCCGCATTTACTTGTATAAGTTGATAGTGATAAGTTTAATTTAATATTGACGAAGTTCAATATTGGTATTGAATATTGAGCGGGGACTGAATATTAGAGTGAATATTGCTGACGAATGGATGGGGGAGATGTTTTAGAGAGGTTATTTAATATTCATTTGATCAATCTTAACATAGAATATTGGGGAAAAATCCTGAGATATTTCGTTCAATATTCTTTAAATATTGAAACTGTGACTCAATACTGACAGAACAAACTGAAAAATGTCGCACAATGTCCGATGTTCAATATCACGATTCGTCAGTAATATTGAACGATTCTTCTTACATTAGTTCTGACGCTTCGTACCAGATGGCGCTGCACTCCGCTCAGTTTCGCAATCGCAATCTAGATGGCGCTTATGAACGTACATGATTACAGCGATGTTCAAACAAAGTTTACACATTAAACAGAAATGGATAATTTTTTCGATCTTTGTCTGAACATTCGCCCCAGAGAATATATTTTATAATCATTTTTACTCGCATACAGGAATTATACGCGACGAAAAAGAATTATATGTATACAAACAGAGGTATCTACAATGGTCTGCACAGAAGAATCTATTTACAACGAGCAAAACTAAGCAGATATATGTTTTTACAGCAATCTATATACAAATGTTGATTATGAATTGTTGGCGACGATTCTGCATTTACGTTCAATCGCGCGCAATTATGGTACACCGATTTTATTATTTTATATTTATATATTGTAAGAAAATAATTTAATCATCGATTTCATACACATTTCTACTGAAAGAAATAATATTAAATTAAATATGAAATTTAATATGAAAAATGTTAGATTGAATATTATTTTTCATATTAAATTAAATTTAATATTTAATATAATATGAATTTTCATACACCATCCTACTGGAAAAATAGAATTAATATTAGATTTAATATTATTTTTATTATTAAATTTAATATTTTTTATATATTAAATCTAAATAATTTTTTTAAGGATATATACACAATCTTGACTCTTATTATTGTTAGCGATTGTGTTGCGTTACATGAAATGCATTCCAGATGGCGCTTTTCTTCGACTTTTATACGATCAAAGCACAAAGCCCGACAACAAGTAATATGAGATTTTTTTCACTTACTTTGTAACCGAGAGGAATACTTTACAGTCAATTTCTTTCAAATTTTTTAAAATAATTTTGTCTTTTTATTTTTTAAATCTAATTTGATTTAAAATTGTTTCAAAGTTATTCAAATTTGAATTAATTTTATTCGATCAATTTTTGTATTTCAATCGTTTTATTTTAATCAATATGATGTTATAAACAATTGAAGAATCGATTTTTTCAATCGATATTACTTGTCGTTGAGTAACAGATTTTTAATCGACACTTAGCATTGTAAGCTTGAACTTGATTTCTAAAGTATATATTTTTCTACGACTTCGCGACCTGTGGCTTTTTTACAGAGACTTTTGTCAATGTGCTAATGACGTTTAAGCGTGTGTTTTTTGTAAATAAAATAATCGACGGCGATGTTGAAATTCCGAAACAAATGAACAAAAACGAGCAACCGAATAAAGTTGAATGAAACGAAATTTTGCGTCTCTTGATATTAAATGTCCCACATGAAATACGGGTGGATATTCGATCCAATGTCAATATTAAATATATTTTTGAAAAAAATTTGATGTATATCATATATTTTTTAGATCAATATTAATAATAGGATTTTTCTTTCTTAATAATAGCATTTTAACGTATATTTTAAGAAATCAAATGCATTTTTAAGAAATAATTTATTTTAAATAATAAATTACTGAAAATGCAATACATTTTTTTTCAAAAATAAAAGTTTTTTTTCAAAAATAAATTTATTGCAATTTTTGGAGAAACGAAAAAAAATTTGCATCGGCCGGGAATCGAACCCGGGCCGCCCGCGTGGCAGGCGAGCATTCTACCACTGAACCACCGATGCTCATATTTTCCGTCCGGACGATATCGAGGTCACTGGATACGTGAGTGTGTTCACAAAAGGAAATGAGCGCTAGCAATTTTTTGGAGAAAAAATGTTAAAAAAGAGATAAAACGTTATAAAATGATTAATAATTTACTAATTTCGCGTCGTAATAGGTATTTTTATTTAAATTACGAATTTAAATTAGAGAGACTAGAGAGAGGGGAAAAGAGAAAAATTTGATTTTTTAAATCAAATTTCAGATTTTTTTTTTTGAAGACCTCTGAAACTGATAAAAACACTGAAAATCAATTGGGACTGTTTTCAGAGGATTTGTTATACAGATTCTTTTTTCTTAGTTATTTTTTCTATTCAACAAAAAAAATGCTTATTTTGTACACAAAATGCATTTTTATTATGGGCAAATGAAACGGTACTAATTATTTTAACCTAATGCGTATGAATGCTGAGTACGCGTTCACACGCAACGGGAGTTGGATCCTCTTGGGATTGCGTATTTCTAACAGATGGCGCGATTGAGACGCATCCGTCAAATCATTGAACAACCCTGACTTCGAAAGCGAAAGTGCTGTTACAGCGGTCCAAAAGAGTATAAATCAGCGGTCTCATGAGAGGACCGACACTAATCGTTGACAATCAGTCAAAACTTGAAATTTTCACCATAAAGGTCCTAGTGAAAGTAGAAATATATTGACTATATAGGAAACATATTTTCCCAATATATTTTTAATTAATTTATCCAAAACATATATTCACAATGTATTTCCTAATTTTTCAAAGAAATTTCAAGATTTTTCGTAGAATTTAAAAAAATCGACTAAATTCTAAGAATTTTTTAACAAATTCGAAGATTTTTCAAAGAAATTACAAGATTTTTCGAAGAAATTTCAAGAAATTGACAAAATTACGAATTTTCAAAGAAAATTCGTGGAAACTAAGAATTTCTAGGAGAATTCTTAGAATTTCAAAGAAAATTCTTGAAATTTCTATAAATTCCTAATCTTTGTATTATATTTAGAATATTTTTCTATATTCCTACTAAAAAAAGAAATACATTCCCAATATATTTCCAGTACATTCCCAATATATTCGCAATATATTACATGCAATACATACAATTCTACATAATTGTCCACATCTTTGATGCAGGCCCAGCAAAAAATTTGGAATAGAAATTAAATGTAAAGAATTGGATTTGTAGCCAAATTCGGCATTCATTAGAATTAAATGGAATTCATTTTTCGTTTTTGAATGTTAGAA
>JABFPB010003213.1:0-17680 GCA_022817645.1 Ceratoteleas bidentatus
AAAAGTCAATCGAGTTTTGCTCCTGACAAATCTGAACATAACCGTAATATGACGACGCTATATTGTTCCTTGGCGGTTCGGAAACTAACAAAACTAACAAAACTTCGAATTGAAACTCGAAGAATTTTTCGTTAATTGTTCTCGATCTGTGAAAATGTCTGGTACCAACGGGAAAAAGTTAATTTTACTATGGTTATAAGTATGCTTAGGAAATTTTTATGGAACATTATTTGACGAACAAATTTGATGTGACTGGAATCAACGTTTTTTATTTGTGTAATCTTGTCGGAATTATTTAAAGTTAACGTTGCAAAAGAAGCGTAGGGATAACGCTTCTTCTTCAAGGGGTAACGTTGCAAACCGAGGCGCCATCTTGCGACGATTTTTGACGCGCGGCAGTCTCCCCTACGCGCATGCATTAGTGACACAGTATTATCAGAGATATCGCTCTCGGAGCAATGCACCGATGGCCTTTCGCGCTGATACAGATGCATTTGTGTGAGTGCATCTGCGTAGGAGAGCCAACTACCAGATCCTGACCTGCATCAAGCTCAACATATATGATATCAGTAAATCCGCACGCGCTCTGCGCATGAATTCGAGAACCTTCCACGACCTGGCGCCACCCGTTTCCTGCTGCCATGGTGCTTGACCGAGCTCGATCTTTTCTTAGAACCGCGTATAGCGGCTGAAATTATTCATCATTAAATGCACAAAAATGTCGGCAAATATACCACATATTGCAGTATTTCACGAGCCACCGAGTAATTTGTTTAACCCCGCTACATTTTTTATTCTTCGGTGAATCGCGCAATTTTCGCATTACCGAAATCGATAAGTTCGTTTGTAAGACCGTTTTTGTCGTTATTCAATTGTCGGTGATATTTTAATCAAGTTTATTAAATGGAAAGTGTTTTTTTTTATTTTTTTCTTGGGGATTGATTTTAGAAGGTTTAAACGTACGCGTCGAAAATATTGAACAACAAATTGTCTCGTTTGTGGATGAAGATTATTTTGAAAACGGGTGCAAAACACTAGGACGAGTCAACGATGTTGCCAAAAGTACATGCATCTCTTGTATCTTGTCGAGTCGAAGCATCAATATACGGTTGAGGAAAGTGAGAGCCCGGCATCAACGGTGCACCGTAATTTGATATAATGAAATGCAAACTCATTTCTGGAAGAAAATCTTTAGATTCGTTTTTCGTACCTAAACACTTATTGCTTGAAATAAAGGTTTAGTTCTTCTAATTTCCAGTAAAGCTGGTGCAGATATTTCTTTGCTGCAAGAAATATGCTTTTAAGAGCGAATTTCAGTGAAATACTTGAATAAGTGTTGATTTTGTTATAAAATGTGTAAGTGTTAGTTATAGTAAAACAATTAATATTAGTTCTAGTTTCAGTAAAACACTCGTGTAAATGTTAGTTTCACTAAAAATACTAGTTATGTGTTAGTTTCCGCAAAAAACTTGCTAAGTGTTAGTATTAGTAAAAACATTATGTAAGTGCTAGTTTCAGTACGACACTTTATTGTCACTCTTACATTGACAGTAAAAAAACGAGTGTCATTTTACTAGTGTATCCATAATAATATTAGTTTCACTAAAACTGTTATATAAGTGTTTCATCGTAAAAACACAAAGCCAAATAAAATGCAAACACTTTTCCCTCTCGATTGTAACACTTAATTTATAGTAAAAACCTTTTAAAAAACAAGGTTTACGAAAGGTTACTACGAAAATTAAGTCTCTATAGTAATGTTACTTTTAGTAAAACAATCGTATAATTGTTTCACAGTAAAAACGCAAAGCCAATTAAAATGCGAACGCTTTTCCCTCTCAACACTCAATTTCGAAGATTGGCTGATTATGAGTTCGAGACAAATTCGTTATTTTGACCAGACCAACACGAGAAAAGGAGCTGCAACTGACGGATATCAGCATCTGCGATCGAAGTGGACTACGTGCGTCATCGCAATCGTCATCGAAGGAGAGCCCACTCGAAGTGACTTGATTGTGGGCATTAAATTAAAATGATTCGTTTCCGTGCCAGTCGGTCGTCAATCGGGAAGCTTCCGAGGCCGTGCGTGCGGGTGCGAGAGCGCCCATAATACGAGCTTGAGCAGCGTTTCAGTCAATGATACCCACACTTGCGCACACGCAAGTGCCGACGTGTACGCGCGCACACTGTCGAGCACGTTACGAACTATATTTATCGAATTTTCATTTAAGTTGCCCCAGGTCCGGGACACCGCGTAGAACATGCATACCTCGTACTTTGCCAGTCGCGTTGCGCAATGCGCAAACGCCAGCAAGCGAGTTACCTTTAACTTGGACTGCTCCGCGATTAGGAACATAACCCTCGTCCCGTTATCGCCAAAGCAGTCGGAAGGACACTTTTTGTCAAGTCTCTATTTCGGACCATTTTTTCAGGAAAGAGTTTTGCGATAGCAGGATGCAAAGATGGGGAGGAAATCTGGGGGAAGAAAGTGAAACGGCGCATGCGCGGGGCTGAAAGAATTTCGGGATTTGGATTATGGTGAAATGCGTGTTGAGGATATCAATTAGAAACGAAGGGATGAATTTGAGAAATGGAGAAAATCCATGTGGAAATCGATGGATTTGTATGAGCATTAATATACAATTAGGCCTAGATAGATGAATCCTACCCTAAGAAGTAAAGCTGGTTTGGGACCATACATGGAATTTGACTCTGGAAATCATAGTGAAACTAAGTTTGGTTAAAGTATCCATCCACATTTCATAGACAGGTCTCATGATTGTAAATCCTCTCATGAAACCCATCTAGGAATTCTAAACATGAAAGCTATCTAGGAACAGAAGATGGATACTTGAACCAAGCTTGGTTCCACTATGGTTTCCAACGTCACAGCGTCAATTTTCATTTATGGTTCCAAGCCAAGACCCATAATTGGAAATCCATTCATGGAACCCAACTATGAATTCTAATACTTAAACCTATCTAAGAACACTAGATGGATACTTGAACCAAGCTTGATTCCACTATGGTTTCCAACGTCACAGCGTCAATTTTCATTTATGGTTCCAAGCCAAGTCCCAAAATTGGAAATCCATTCATGGAATCCATCTAGGAATTCTAATACTTAAACCTGTCTAAGAAAACTGGATGGATACTTGAACCAAGCTTGTTTTCACTATGGTGTCCAAAATAAAATTCCTTTTATGGTTCCAATCCAGTTTTTATTGTCAAAAACTATAAGTTTCTAATAGTTTTTTGACAATGATGGAAATCAGAGTTGGAAGGAGGTTGTAAAACGAAAGCAAAACGAGGCTGGCTTCTAAAGGAAGCAATACATAGTTCATAACGTGGCGAATAAGATATATTGCAGGCCGTGCGCCTATATAAAGTACCTTCGAAATGCCCAACCCACATACTTGTTGCCGCATCTCGTGGGCTAAGTGCTGTAATCAGCAATAATAAGCAATAGTGCGGAATGCCTCGGCGATGGTAACATTTAAAAATTATAGTCTATGGTGAAACGCATGGAGCCTATGAATTCATTGTTTTTATTGGATAATTGGCACGTACGAAACAACGCGCGCAAAGTTACTGCCACGGCTTTTCGCGGGAAAATCGACGTTGCGAAATGTTCGCCAATTTTTCCTTTCCCCTTTCAAGTGGTCGCCTCGACGTCCCAGCGTGGCTGGACGCGAATTAGGCCAAATGGTTAGGGTAAACGGTTCGCGCGAATTTATGGCGGTGAAATTCGCCGGGCTTTTCGCGAGCTGATATTTCGACGTTTATTTCGTGAAACGAGGAGCGATACGTCGACGCTATCGCCTCGCTAACCGCATGCCTTCGCTTGCTCCAATAATTCTTAATAGTTTATTGTGCGGCGTTACAACGGCGCATTTTTGTCGGCCACTTTTCGCGCGGGAAAAAAACGCGCTTTTTCGCAGTCGGCACTTTTGTTTGCCGAGGAAATTCGCCGATAAACGCCGCGGCGAAAAATGATTTTCAATAATGCCGCTCGCGGCATTACAAATCGCGTGTCGACGTATAATTGATAGTCTGTCGATTAGTGGTCATTTGTTATCGCTGACCCGTTGAAAACCAGTCCCGTTAAGGTGTTGTTGCATCGCAATTTTATCTCGAAATTAGCAGTCGGACACGATAAGGGACAACAAATTTCGTAAGATCTTGAGTTGTATCTCCGCCGTGTTCCGTTGCAGGAATAGTTTTCGAACATGAAAAAGCGAAGATAATGTTATTGCAGGTATATATATATAAGGAAAAAGTGCGATTTTCGTCGAAATTAACGGGTAAACTGTCGGGGATTTAGTTTACAATGCTAAATTCTCGGTATTTTAAAATGGTTAATTTTTCAGAGCCACTGTGTAGGATACAGTACTTTATTCATAATTATAACTATGAAAGTAATTATTAATGTAGCTCCGCAACATTAATGTGCGATTCTATACTTATTGCGCGCAATTTTGGGACATAAAATATTCAAGTTTATTCGAACCGGGCGAATGAACTCGCGGGCGATAAATTTTTATATTTTTAATCCCGCGGTATAAATGGGTGCATTTACCTAACCAAACGGCGTAAAGGAAAGGCGATGAAATAATTCCTCAACGTCTACTTAATCCCACTATTTATATACTATCACTTACAATTCACCGGCACCCCTTCCTTCTAACTCGAAATGTCAAAATTACGCTTCACTGCGTCTAAATGAAAATACCCGAGTGAAATGCGAACTCAAAACCAGAGATGTATAGGTCGGAGTATTTTGAGAAATTCGAATAAACCGAGTACCACAAATCCGACAACTCATGTTCGGATATTCGCGTAATCCGGATATCGAATGTAAATTTTACTATTATAATATCAAGGATAATCATCGTTATTGTGATTAAATATCCTATTTTATATTTTTCATCCATTATTCATGATTAAATATGTGGTTAAAAGCGCGGAACAAAATTGAACACTTTTATTTTTTATCATAGTTCCTACCAGTTCTTCGCGAACATTATTTCACTTATAGTTTTGTCACAATTATACACAAATTCTGATAACAAATGCAGATAGTGAATCCGAATTATGAATCCAGATAACGATTCCAAATAATGAATCCAGATAACAAATAAAATTAACGAATCCGGATCACTAAATCCGGATATCCGAACCTGCGATGTCGAATATTCCATTAATCCTCAATATCCGTATTTAATGGCACGCATATTCGGATATCCGAATGTCCAAACGTTCAATTCGAATTCCACTTGCAGCGCTTCTCAAACCAGTTCCCCTGGAAACACAATTGCGGAATGGCCCCGGCGCAAAACGAATCGCAACTTAATGAATAAAGTTGTTACGAGGCCGTAAACCGTGTCTTTGTACTCGAAATATCCCGCGCTGATTTATGCGCGTAACCAAATACCAAAAAGCGATTCGGACGATTTGGATTCTGGCGAGGGCCGCTGCCAAAATCATGTCCAACGTTGCGCGATCAATTCGCGTCTCGTTGTCCGCGGCCGCTCAATGGCGCGAGAATTTCGTCGCCAAAGATAAAGGCCGGGCGGCTGAAAAGAAACACCTGTCACTGGAACAACGTACTGCCGTGAACCCGCGCGATTCTGCACTACAGAATCACATGTCAAGCGCGTCAAGTGCAACGATGCATTCACTGCGAGTTTGCACCGCTACTCACTCGTTCAACACACATCAGTTCCAGGGAGAACACGATATGGTGAGAAACACCATGTATATTTTAAGAAGAGGTAAATATTGGAAGTTGAATCGGATTATCGTAACTTCTTCTGGAAATGCTTTGGTTTTGGCGCAGGGGAAACCCTGAGAATAAAATTTGGCTTGGAACAATAAATGGAATTTGACTCTGGAAACCATAGTGGATCCAAGCTTGGTTAAAGTATGCATCCAGTGTTCTTAGATAGGTTTCATGATTAGATGGTTGGTCATCTAGGAATTGTAATCAGGAAATCTATCGAGGAAACATCCAGTGTTTTTTAGGTTATGATGGATCCAAAAAAAAACCTAAAAACCTAAAAACCTAAAACCTGAAACCTATCTAAGAACACAGGATGGATCCAGTGTTCCTAGATAGGTTTCATGATTAATATTCCTAGATGACTAACCATCTAATCATGAAATCTATTAAGGAACAATGGATTCATCCTAACCTAAAAACACTGGATGGATCCAGTGTTCCTCGATAGATTTCCTGATTAGAATTCCTGGATGACCAACCATCTAACCATGAAACCTATCTAGGAATACTGGATGGATCCAGTGTCCTTAGATAGGTGCTTATGTAGATTTCATGATAAAAATCCCTAGACTATCCATCTAATCATGAAAACCTATTAAACAGGAGGAACACTGGATGCATCCAGTGTTCCTAGATAGGTTTTATGATTAGATGGTTTCATGATTAGAATTCCTAGATGTGTTCCATGGATGGATTTCTATCATAGGATCTGTCTAGCAATAGCATAAGGGTACTTGAACCAAGCTTGGTTCCCTATGATTTCCAGAGTCAAATTCCATTTATGGTTCCAAACCAGAATTATTTATTTGGGAAGGGCCCAACAGATGAACATAACGAATCACTTTTCTCCTCTGATAATATACACTAAGGGAAATGAAAATTTACTACAAATAAAAACTGAGTAATAGTCGTGTTTAGTAAAAATCCTAATACACATTGTCGCAAAATTGTATCGATCGATTCGAAGAGGGAATGGAAGATTTCCAGCAACTCTGCGACAGACGTTCGAATTTCAACGCGCCGTCAGGCTGTTTTTAGTCGATTTTTGTTTACCGATAGTTGCAAATCTAATTACGCGATATCCCATGAAATCCAGTCGAAGGCAAAATCTATTCTTCGCTCGAGTGAAAGTAATGCAATATTAATCAAACGTATCAAGACCGGCATCAAATCCAACAAGCGCGAAATGAAATGGCTGAACGTGTAATTTCACCGGGGATCGCGGGGGACCGGCAAAATGCAGCGTTACTTAATAAACCAAAGGCGCGCGACGGTGAATTGTCTGGGTGGCGTATTAGTTGCGTTTAACTGGCATTTAGACTTTTTTCGCTGCTCGCCCATTCGCTGAGATGCATGATAAATAGATCTTCTGGTAGGTACACGGCTTAGACTATTTCACAGCGCACTTTTGATTGATTAAATTGAACGTTTCTAAACCTGAATATCATTTGTTTTGACGACTGTGAGAAGTTTCGCGGCGATATGAAACCTGGTACTTATTTGCAACTTTGCATCCACTTAGTTGGCAAAAACTTGTTCGTTCAATTACGAAGTTAGTTTTGATATGACATTGCGCTGAACGAGGTATTTATTCGTTTTGTGTGAAAAATGGTAAAAGTCGCAATAATTGTAATTGGAAAATTATTATGGCCCAAAATTCAAGAAATTAAAAAAACTGACATAAATGTAGTTTAAGTTTCAATAATTGATTATATTCCCAAGTTAATAAAGAAAATGTTAAACAAATTTTTCAACATTTCAACACATTTTAACTGATCTAATAAATCTTTAATTTTAATTTCTTTATTAATTACAAGAGTAAGTTATTTAATTAACTTAATTATAAGTTTATTCTTTATTTTGTTTATTTTCATTTACAATTAACCTAGAAAAAATAGTTTATTGCTAAATTAAAAATACCAATCGTTTCGCTGGTATTCTAACATTTTGCTAGTCGCCCTAAATATCTCGCCCTTCGCCAAACTACCTCAATGCATGGGAATTTGTGTGGCCGCGCGATCCGTGTGATTCGCGTTACATAACGCTATGTGGATTCGGGCAGAGGTCGTCGGATGTCGGGCAAGCTACCGAACAGCCGACACTGAGTGAACTAATAGAGGCAAAGGGGTGAAGGATGCTCAAGAATTGTGCCAGGGTCCTTTGCGGGAGCGCGATACCAATGCCCTGAAAATACCGACTTCCGAAATATCGAACTCGCTGAGTCGCGTTTCTCTGACGTTTCTGGCGCGCCGCTCGTTACCTCGGCTTCAGCGTTCATCATTCTTTTCAATTGCAAATACTTTACTTCAAACGACAAACGTAATCTCGCGGGAAATGGACCTAAAAACTGCACCTAAAAAGCCGAAAGAACCACTTCGCCAGCCGATAACCTCAAAATCGGATACCCAGGGGTATCGGAGTTCTAGCCTACGTTTCATGCAAATCGCGAAAGGTGCAAATTCTGATCGCAAGTTTGTCCGAATTTTCCCGGCGTTTAATGACTGTTGCCTAACCCAGAAACGAAATGAAAGAGGGCCGGTATCGACAACGGGACAATAACGACGAATTTATTCGTCGTTCGAATTTCCCGGGCGTTTGTCGCCGACCATTGGAATTTCCGAAGAGAAAAAGGCTGGTCGCGTACAATTAGCCCTGATTGAAATGATATCATGCCTTGCATTGGCATACCGTCGAGGATGGCTTGCAAAAAGTGGGGCGCCAATTTCAAAATCACATGCAAACGATTGCGAACGAAAAAACGCTATCGCGCAATTCGATCTGAGATGACGCAAAGTGCAGTTGAAGGTACACCGTGTACAATGTGGTTCGAATTACTCGATTTTTCTCCGGCAATTGTGTGTAGTACAATCGCGAGGTGTCTGAGGGTTCGACCTCGACGGGCCATCGGCCTGGCACACGGTGACCTCCCTCGATCTAGGGCGCTGCAACCGTGTTCTGACGTCATCATCCTCGGCTCACTCACTCTACCAGTTAAGTCAATCTGCGGTGCATTAGAGTGCACAATGCATGATATCCCAAATGGTCTGGCCCGAAACGAAATCTAGTCGATGATCGTCGCGAGTTGTCGATATCGCCAATTAAATCGCAGCGCCACCTGGAGGTCGCCAGTCGTACCAATTTTTCCGCTTAGCGGCGGATTCGAGAACCGCCGATCGAGAATCGGGAGCGATATCCGATGCCAATGATTCGGACTGGCGGAGGCCAAAAATGAATAATGCAGGGGACGAATTCGATTGGTTCTATTATTGCTTAACATTGTTACTTGGAACAAGTTTGCGCGAAAAAAGTAAAAGGGGATTGACCATGTAAAGTTGCAATAAGGCAGCGTTAATACAACATGAGAGGCGTTTGATCTTGAAACGAGCTATAGCGCCAATCTATAACAGACGAACTTCATTTTCCCGCGGAAATTCGATAAACTGCAACTCAATTAGCCGTCCGTTCGTCCGACCTGGCGTTCGCCAAGACTCTTTCCCGTTTATTTTCGCGAGCCCGAAATCTCGTTAGAGTTACAATGCCCGTCCGTTTCCCACGCGAGCCCAGCCCTTTTCCCCCCTAATTACGCTCGTCGATACGAAACGCGAGCGACGAAAATCGCGGCGAAAAGCACCGCGACTCATCGGGCATGCGGCCTTCTGAATTTAGAGCGCGACATGTCTCTTTGGATTCCGAGGGGTTGAATTATAAATCCACTCGTGCCCTGAATAAAGCGCAGAGAAAAGGAACGCTAGTCAAAATCGCGCGTCAAACGGTTGGCCGAATTTTACCGCCGTTTTTTCGAACGAAACCATCTGACATGGAGCAATTAGTTTGGAAGAATTAGCATGATTCTGAAGGACTGGGCTTCATTTTTCAATGCCAAAATGGACATACACTTGGAACCTATTTTTTTTTGTACTTGGCCAGAGACACTACCGTATCTCTTGTTTCAAAAAACTTTTCCCACTTTGTATGGGTAAATGTTCAAAGGAAATTCAATTGCTATATGACGTGGAAACTGACAAACCGAAAAGTTTTTTCTTTGTCTTTCCTGCAACGAAACAAAATTTTTCTTTTTGCAGTTCCAATCAACGGTGAAAAATATTCATCCAGGGCCCCCGGGAAAAAAGACAACGGAAAAGGCGACAATTCGCAATCAGGGTGAAAAATGTTGGCGGCCATTTTCGCGGATGACGCTACGATTGTGGTGTTTACAATAACGGCGTCCACGGAGCCGACAGCGCGATGGATTCGCGTGCTGTGAAAGCCAATTGCTACCAATTCTGTAGACGGCGCGAAACCGTTGTGACGTCAAGCTTAAGCGGCCAATGACAAATCAATTTTGATTGCCGCGTGGGAAGAAATTGAGCCTGTTAATGTGATGAAGCATTTTTATATATATAAAAGACAGTCTAATGACGGACTAATTACGATAATGCCAGAGAACAGTAATACCCTTTTTTCGCCGACGCGAATCTAGGTTGTTAATAATGCTTCGCGCCAAGACCCATATTCGATCAATAACTCGGCGGTTAGCTCGCAAAAGTCGAAAACGATTCGAGAAAAGTCCATCTCATGGAAACGCGATTTATCCGAGTGAATGGCTTCGCAAGTAGAAACTTTTTCACGAGTTTATTAAGGCTCTGATCAGGCTGTAGCAAGGTGTATTTGTCTAAACAAAACTAGCAAGCAACACTTTTAATATGCATATTAGTAAAACTGCCAAGTGTAAAACACAATACTTGATAGTTACTGGTCTTCCTAAAAAATTAACAATTATTTTTAACGATCACTCTTCAATAATCAAATTATACCTCATTTTTATCCTAACAACATTCATCTTCTCTCGGCAGTGCTACCGATCCGGAGGCAAGGGTTCGATTCCCGGTATCATCCAACCAGTTTTTCACTTAAAAATATTTCTTCTCAATACAGTGATGAGAATGAGTATTAAATTGAGCAGAGGTTACATTTATTGAAAATGTAACAACCTGGTCTTCCTGCCTATATCGCCATAGAAACGCCAAGTTAAATTTTTACTTCGGTTCTGTTCGTTAGCCTACGAGTCTGCGTGAACGTAACGTCTGGTGGTGTTTCATCAATTAAGCGGCCACGTGTATTATGAATTGGCCGCGTGTCTGGCTGCTTTCGCAAACGCGAATAACGACGCTCCTCCTGGCGTATCGGTTAGCCAACGAAGAAGGCCGCGTGCGAATAAATTATTGCGCGGCAAGGACTGCGCTCGCGACGTGTGGGCGTGAGCAGGTGTGAACGCTCCTTAAGGACGGTGGCCCGAGAGAGGTAGGCAGAGTAGCTCACCCCGTCCTCGATGGTTCGTCGGCCGCGTGGCCTTGCTAAATCAGGGCGTTTTAGATGGAATCGCCCAGGGAAAACGATCCAAGTGCAATCTTTCCGAATGTTCCAACCGATCTGTCGTAACCTGGTTGACAAAGATTGCTGGGACCAGAAACAGTTGCATCTATGCGGGTTCTGACGGTACTTTTCCAGCATTCCGTATATGTTTTCTTAGAGAAAGTGTATCTGTTCCCATACTGATGCCATATGATTCCCATCCTGATCCCATACTGATGTCATATAATTACAATATTTTTGCCATCCTGTTCCCTTACTGATGCCATATGATTTCCATTCTGTTCCCATATTGATGCCATATTATTGCCGTGCTGTTTCCATAGTGATGCCATATGATTGCAATATTTTTGCCATCCTGTTCCCATACTAATGCCATATGATTGCCATCTTGTTCCCATACTGATGCCATATGATTCCCATCCTGTTCCCATATTCATGCCATATGATTGCCACAACATTGCCATACCAATACCATATTATGGCCATCCTGTTGCTCCACTGATGCTTTCCTCTTGATGGTTCCATATTGCCATATGATTACTTACCATATGGCATCAGTATTTCGGTAGCATATCCGACTTGGCACATGCTACCAGAGTCTCAGTCTCAGTCTCCGTTGCCTCTTCATCTCCTCCACGCGGAATCTTCGTTCCCAGCGCAACCCGGTGGAAGAAAGCGAAGAGCTGGCACTTTTTCTTTCATCGGGCGATGGCTGGCGCGTGTGCGCGAATAATGAGTACGTTGCTCGGCCCGCATGTGCACATACCGGAGCGCGATGCACTCCGCGCGAAGCCTTGTACGTGCCCGGGGCTCTCATCCCGGTCGCCGCCGCTTCATTGGCACAGATTGCGGAT
This sequence comes from Ceratoteleas bidentatus, assembly GCA_022817645.1. Classification (NCBI taxonomy): domain Eukaryota; kingdom Metazoa; phylum Arthropoda; class Insecta; order Hymenoptera; family Scelionidae; genus Ceratoteleas; species Ceratoteleas bidentatus. The sequence continues at coordinate 12,010 of JABFPB010003213.1, forward strand.
TCATTGTACGCGACGAAACAGGCACGGTTGCAACAGTTCGACGTGTCGACGCCTACGTATCCACTCGCGCGGATCGCATATAGACGGGTCACGAAGTTTCGCGCACTATTTTAACGATGACCCCTCGTGGTGCCGCGCCGCTCGCTCTTGTTTAGCGGGGCTTATTTTCGGCCCGGGACAAAAGCTCGACCGATACGCCCGATTGCCCTGCGAATTTCGGCAAAAGAGAGCCGAAAACGCTTTTCGAAGAGGGTCTGGGGGGTTTAAGGTATATTTATATTCAAATCAATCCTATTGTTATGATATATGTTAATGGTCATATAAAGACCGGTCCCTACTTTTAGAACATTTTATTCTTCTAAGAAAGAATGTGATATGAGAAACTAAAAACTTGCAGTACTGAGTACACTGACTATATTTCATGGTTAACGCTTAAAGTAACCATTTAATGGTTGGAAATACTAAATTTTTTCTATGAGTATAATTATCGTTAGGCCGTCTTTTGCGCGCAGGACCCGCGGAGATCTTGACTCAATTGTTTCAGAATTGATGCTCAGGGTTATCGGATGACGAAACTTTTGACGCCGAGCACGGCCGAGACAATCCGACAGTTTTAGTGGAAATTTACGGCCAGCGGTGATCGGGCTCGAAGCCGGATTTCCCGCCAAATCCGATCGTTTGCGATTGCTTAGCCGTGAAGCGCCTCGACCGAAGGATCCCGCAATTTTCTTTTCAAGCTTCATCTCCAAGAAAAGACTTGGAGAAAAATCGTACGAAATTGCTGGCCGAGTTATAGTTGACTTACTATTTCAACTCAGTTTTAATTCGAGTGAACTAGCCGATTAAAGCAATCGTTTTCGTTTAAAGGCGCAATGGAAAAGGCCAATAATCGCTCTACTTTACCCCCCTGAAACTTGAACATAAGCAAGTGGTCTCAAATTAATCATTTCTACTTTCCATCAAAGTCGAATCTCCAGTTGGAAATGCGAGCGAGTCATTAGTTAAGCTCAGTTAGCTTACCGATCCATTTCGCGGATCGGTAAGCGAGAGCAGATCTTGGAAAATGAAAAAGAAATTGCGTCGGCCAATAAAACCGGCGCCAAGGTTGCCCCAACGGAAACTTAATTGAAACCCGAGCCGATTAATTCGTGCCGAATCGCGATCGGTTTAATTGCCGATCGAACGCGCGAGCAATTAGTTGGGCGCCAATTAACGAATCGCGCGCCGCGAGATGGCGCTCGCGGATCGCGCGGGTTCTTTGAACTCGGCGCGCGAAACGCGAGTCCGAAGGTGGACTCGCGTGGCGTGTCGGGCTATGCAAATCGGTACGCGTTCGAACGTACCCATCGAAATGACGCGGCCGTTGCCCGCGGCCGGCTACAAATTGATTTGTCCGCTTGCGAAATAGATCCACGTGTTATCGCGGCCATTGTTTCCATTGTTTCGGGAGCGTGGGATCGATCCAATATTCAAAAGCAGCGCTTTTTTCCGTCTGCTCGTCGGCGAAAAGAAAGTTGGTAAAAGCATGCCGCGGTGGTTATGTAACTCGGACTTTTTTGCGTAACAGAGGTTCGGTTGAAGGAGTGTAGGTGATGTGGTGGTGGATGGCGAAAGGAGGGTTTAGACGAAATTGCGTGCGCTTTCGATTTTTGACGATTTTTTCGACGGGTAAATTGACGGAGGAAATGGAAATGTAATGTCGTGGGACAATTTGTAAAATGTTGAGTGCAAGATAAGTTTTGCCGCAGATATTTTAGAGGATTTCGAAACAAAATGTTTCTTCCGTGGATTTAGGGAAGTGTAATTTTGGAATAGGAATGTGTTTTTGGAATAGGACCTTTTTAAATGAAAGATTGATTCCTTTTAAGTATTACGAAATTAATTGTTTTGGTCCGAAGAGAAAGTAACATTTAAATGTATCAATCTGATATTCTTTTTAAGGGAAAAGGAATATAATTTTAAATTATTCTTATTCGGTAAAATGAGTAATCTTTTTCATGGGAAAAAGGATGATAATTTTAATGCAAAACAAACAAATTTATGATATAATATACGTAAAGATAAAGTATCCGTGTTAAAGATTCTTACGAACTCGAATCATTAAAAAAGATAGGAAACTTTTGTGATTGTGAAACGGAAATTTACAAGGAAAATCAAAGAAAGTATTTGAATATAGCGTTGGAATTCCTTATAAATTTCTAATCAACGGAAAAATTTAGTTTACTGTAGGAAGTTTCTGGAGAAAATATTAGGAATCTGTAGGAAATGTTTAATGAATTCGTTAAAATGAAAATATTAATTTATTTATTTATAGGACACCTTTTGCTTAGTTAAATGCTACTGGCAATATTGTATGCAATTTACAATATTTATTCAAAATATATCTTCACCTAAAAATATCTTAAGTTTCCACTTACATCATTACTAAAATAAAATATTCTTTTCTATTATAATATGAATTTAAATATGGAATTTCTTATTTTTTAAATACATTGTAATTTGGATAAAAAGATTGTCTTTTCCGGTAAAAAGAAATACTTTCGATTGTACAGAACTATAGTTTCCCGTTAAAAAAATGAGTTTTTGTTTATAACAATACTGTTTGAAATAAAAAAAGATAGTTGTATACGAAATAATTGCCTTTAATACTCCCTGAGACTCAAAACATACTAGCATAGAATTCACCTACCACAAAAGACAGGAAACCAATTTAGGCCCGAAAAAATGTCCCCCAGAAATTTCCTTTCAAAAGCCTCAACGAACAATCCAGACAAAAATCGTGAAAAAATCGCTATGCATAATCTATCAAAGCCAACAAAAATTGCTCGAAAACGATCACCGGAGAAACAGAAATTGCCGGCCGCATGTCACTGCAGCCCGCGATCTAAGATTATGCATTGGCGCGCAGCATAAATCGTGCCTGCCGCGATTTATCACCGAAACGCGTATCACTTAGCGCGATCGCCCCGACTCGACACAGCCGCGCTCCGAGGCAACGCTAAATTGCTAAATATTGCAAATCATACATGCGCCGTTGTTTTTGTCCGCGGCGTTTTCCATGCGCCGCTGCAGTCTCTTTATATCTGTATTAGCAATGGAAAGCCCAAGGATAAGTCGCCCACGAGTCGATCGCGACCGGCCGAACGTTCCTTTACAAATGCGATGTGTCTTGTGAAATTCATTAGTGGCTGAATACGCAAGACCGCCGGATCGGATAGGGCGTTATTAGATGCAGAGGAAAAACGTGCCATTAGCCGACGTTATGCACATAGCGCGCTGCCGATTTACCTGTTTATCTCGCTCGAATTATAGCGCGATCGCAACATTATTGGCACGCATTATGTGCCGAGTCACAAGAGATTGCTTTACGCAACGCTGGTCAATGAACTCGAGGTCTCGATCCGCGCAGACCGCCGATCAGTTCACGCCGATTATCGCGAAAACATTTAAGATGAATTCATTACAATTCGATTACGACAACGCGAGCCCCGACGGCGTACAGATATTCATCGCGAAGTACCGATTTCGCAGACAAAAATCGGTAGTAGAAATTGAATCTTTGAAATAGTCTACAGAATGATCCAGACGATTCTGGAAGTATCTGAAAGTCTGAAAAAAATCTGAATATTTTCTGATTAAAAAAAAATCTACAATTTTTGTCAGATTTTGTTTGCCGATTTTTTCAAGAGTATTTCGAAACGAGAAGCTTTTGGCTTTTGCCGATCTTCTCATTTTATCGGTATTTTTGTTCGCGATTCGTATTGTTTTTCGTGTCGGATTGAAAATAATTAACGAGACAAAACGATCGGCGCCGAAGCGCCACATCGAGCGGAGCATTTAAAATAAACAACCACCGCACTAAATAAGTCGACTGTTACAAAATCAACCCCGATGCCGATAATGGAGGTCGTTCACCGCGGCGCGCTTATATATAGCCCGTAACAAGTCATATTTAATCATTAAAGAAAATAAGGAACTGGGCCAGGCGAGTGCATTTCCCGCGTTATTTTCGATCGCCGCGCCGTCGCCTGAATGGACAATCGGCCGAAATTCCGAGGCGGCTCGCGTTTTCGCGACTTCTTCCCTGAAACGAGTGTCTTCGCGGTGTGGGATGCGTTTATTTATGATCAAGGTCTTCGTTTATCTTGTTTCGAGAGCGTATTGAGCGACACGTGGTTACATAACGCAACCGCCCTTCCCCGCCCGACAAAACGCCATTAGTCATAAAAGTAGCCTGGTGTCCTGTCACGTCTTGTGTTTCACGACACGAAAATGAACCGCAGCCAGAAAAGATGACACATCTTTCGCGGGATCGACCGCCAGTTTCGATTTGAGACCGGCAAAAAATCGGTTCACTAAACACCCTTCAAACCGATTTTTTGTCAGACAACCGGCTTTGCGGGGTAAATTTGATATTTTTTTTTATTTTTCAAGAAGACATCGTCGAACGTTCTAGAAGACATCGAAGACTCGAATCGATCGCCATTTTTTATTACCGACCGGCAAAAAATCGGTTTACGAAACGGCTGCCTCATCGAAATGGATTTTTTTCAAACATCCGATTTTTCGGGGTTAACTTGTTCGTTTTATTAATTTTGTTAATTTTGTTAGTTTTGTTTGTCTCGTCGAAACCGATTTTTTCTGACAACCGATTTTGCGGGGTTAATTTGTTCACGTTTTTAACGATCTTAACGAAACTAACAAAACTAACGAAACTAACAATTTGTTCGTTTTTTATTTTTCATGAAGAGGCTGGAGAATGTTCCAGAAGCCGTTGCAGCCTCGTATCGATCGCTATTTTCGATGCGGAACCGGAAAAAAATCGGTCCACGAAGCGGCCGCCTTGTCAAAACCGATTTTTTTGAGGAAACCGATTTTGCGGGGTTAATTTGTTCGTTTTTTTTTATTTTTCAAGAAGAGGCTGGCGAACGTTCCAGAACACGTCGCAGACTCGGATCTGCGCATCGAGCTGCCACAATTCTGCCATAATTATTCAATCAATTTGTGTGCCGGCGTAATGCGAGGCCAAGTTCTCGTTGAAATGTGTACCGCGTGAATGATGCGATAATGCTCGTGAAGTCGTCGTTGGCTGCGACATAAGGGATGTGGCGAGGTCGTTGCCTCGGCGCCGTTAGTAGGACACTTTCGGCTTCTGACATATATAATACGCGCGATCGAGTCGCCGAGCCAGAGGAACGCATAACGATGACGAGTTCGAAAGTGAGAACAAACCGCCTCGTAGACAATACTTTCATTTTTCAGCCGGCACGCGATCGTCCAGGTGGCAATGCTCGCAATTACGAGAAAAAACGAAAAAGATCGATCTTCGACACTTTTGTGATCGGTAATTGATCTCCCTAAAATGGGACCATTTTCATTAAGTTTTCATCATTGTTGGCTGAAATCGATCGAGATTACATCGAATTGCGTTAGGATGAAATTCCGACTCCATCGAATCGGTTGAAACTCGATCGAAACCGATTTCATTTTCGGAACGATCGACCATCGATCAACATTTGACGATATTTGTTCACTCCGGAACCGCCAAAAACCTAAAATTGATCGTTTTCGAATATATGGTGGAAAATTTCGATCACACGGGGAAAAATAATTTGCTGACACAACAGCAAAATCTGTTTAACTGACAGAAAATTCTAGTTGGTGGAACACA
>JABFPB010003214.1:0-17675 GCA_022817645.1 Ceratoteleas bidentatus
ATCAGGGTCTCGTACCAGGTCCTTCCAGAGGAGTGGTGAAGAGTATCCTGGAAGGCTGGATCGAGAAACAACATCAGCTGAGATAGGAGAGTCTTGCAGATAATCCAAGGCTGCTATGGGCCCACTCCTCCACCCGGAATGGAAAATGGAATTTTCCACTCCTCGCAGCGAGACTTGAGTCGCTGCGAGGCTAAAACATTTCAGATTGTTACTGGTCACGCAGTGCTCAACAAACATACGTTCAACCTCCGAGTGGTTGAATCGCTTATGTGTAGGTGGTGTGGCTCCGAACCCGAGGAGGCACTGCGCGTTCTCTGTGAGTGCGATGCCCTCTCGGTGAGTAGGAGAATCGCGTTTGGCGATCTTCCACGGGAGGTTGAAACCATTAGAACCCTCAAATTGAGGGAGATACTTCGGCTCTGTAGAGGTGTGTTCCCTGAGGGGACGGGCATCTTTTAGCGGCATTTCTTAAAACCGATGGGATGCTCCATGGATCCGCAATGAAAACTTGGTTTTCCTAGCGGTGATTGGTCTCTCCCAGGTGGCGATGTGTACTTTATGGAGTGGCATGTAATGGTCCCTGTTGCTTTGCGAGACTCGCAAGGCACCAGTTAATGGGGATTAGCTGTCGCTACGTGTTTGGTTTCTATGTAAGAGGGAGCAAAGGGCTACGGCCCAGGCTCTGTAGGTGTCTAGACACCCGTCATGAATTATATATATATATATTTATATATATATATATATATATATGTCTTTATATATAGTATTAATATTAATTAATAAATTTATTTTATTTTTTTCATATATATATATATATATATAATAATTATATATATAATTTAAATGCTAGTGTTGATTTCTGCATAAGTGGATAATTAGATTTCATAGAAGTTGTAACATTGATTGTACTGTAATTGATTAACCTTAATATTAATACTATCAGCAATAGCTGCCCGGCATTGCTCCTTGAATTGCTGGTTCAGGTCTTGTGAGACCTTAATATCCTGGAACATCCTCGCCAATTTATTTACATAGTCTGCCGGCATACCGACCTCGCGCAGCCACTCTACCATATTCTCTTCCTTCTCCGAATCCGCGGACGTGTCGAGAATCAATCTTCTGGTAAGATGCGCCTTGTGATAGCGCATAAATACGTCTTTGTTCTGCACGTACTTGAGCACCAGCAGCTGCAACCAGATCAATGTGAATATCCCTCCAGACGAGTGCACTTACGAGTTATTAAACGTCGATGAAAAATATCAAAATGAGTTAGCAATTATAGAACAATCACTCTATTACAGACTACAATATAGAAGCTAGTAGATGAATCGTATTGGAAACAGTAAATGATTGATGATTAAGGGGTCACCACTGAGAATTAAAAAAAAATCGAAATGTTTTTTTTTTTGCATTTTCGGAATCCTTATATTGTCTAGAATGTTGTCAAGAAATAAGGGACTTTATCTGAGTAGGTATAAAGGTCGTAGCGCCGGATTATGATAAGCGATATTCCTTCTTTGTTTCGCCCATAGTATTTATCACTGATAAAGAGAAGTATTAGGAAACTTACTTATGGTGCCGGTATAGTAGAATGAATGTAAGTGTAAATCTTGCGTTAAACGCACTTAAATATAACTCAAATCTTTAAACGCATTTTTCTCGAAACCACATTTTTTAGCTTGCGAGACAGAGATGTCTGTAACTATTCGATCAATTTAGCTGATTCTTTCGGTTTTCTATGTAAAAATGAATTATCTCAACTATAGCATAGGATTTTTCGGATATTCCCAGTTTTCGATTTTTTATGTGCATTTTAATAGCGATTTTCTCAACGAAAAATTGACTTTTTTTGGAGCACCGCCATTTTGTTAATTTTGCGAATTTCGAAAAAAATCCTATGCTACCTTTTAGATAATTTAACGTAGATTCCGAAATACTAATCCATTTGTTTCTCCGATGTATCAGTACTGATCGCACTGTCCCACAAGCGACCAATGTCCCGCAAGCGACAGCTGTAAACCGTCTGCAGCTGTCTACTCGCAGTGCTGCCAATGGCAACGAAACAAATTTTTTCTGCTGAAAATTTCCGAAAATATAGCTGAAATATTGCTTTATAACATGTGAAAAACCCAAACCGATTGCATTTATTTTAATGTCGTAAACAAATGATCAAAAAACAACTTTTTTTAGCTGTCTCAAGTGGTGTCCCCCCTTAACAGTTTTGTTAACAATATGAATGTTTATGGGATAATGAAATGTTTGATAAACGTTTAAAGGTTTGTGTTCGGTTAGGGTGGATAGTTAGCCGGGGACGTACCACGTCCCTCAGCTTGGATTCGATTTCGTCAGAGGTGAGCTTCTTGCTCAAAGGTGTCTTCCTGAGTAACATATCACAATAATTGGCCAGCAGCTCAGGACACTTGGATTCTGGTTGGCCGTTGTTGTTGTTGTTGGACAATTTGCTGTTGATCGTGGTCGAGCTGAAGACCGGGCCCTGCTTTACTGGCAGTTCCAACCGAAAGACCGTCGCGTCGTTGACCACCAACTTGTAGGCCTTGTCCCGAGCGGTCAGGAACCGCGGGTCGTCGTCGAACGCTTCCTTCACCAGGGTCGAGAACCGCCGGAACAGCTCGAGCAACCGTTCCACGTACTTCTCGGAGTCCTGGGTGATGACGTCCACCGCCGCCATCATGTCCGCGAGACCGGCACTCGCGATGTGCTCCTCCAGGTCGCGGAGCATCGGATCCACGCCGTCCGACACTCGGTCCATCAGCTTCAGCATCAGGCGCAGTTCTGTTGGAACGTTCAGAGGTCAATCAATAAGAGTACTTGCTTTTCCAGATAAACAATTACATCAGATACTATTACCACCGATTCAAATTGTAAATGGGAATTTACAAAATACGAAAGTAGAATACGTAGTATCATTTTCGACCACTGATATGGAAATCAAAAAAACATTCAGTCTAACGGAAAAGTCTAGGCCAAGTACAAAAAGGATTTCGCATTTTGTTCTCCCATCTTATAGTGAAACGAAATATAATAGTATATACTAACAGTATTAAAAAACTTAGTATTAACAAATCTTAAATACTGTTGCTCCCCCCCCCACTATAACCAAATCCAAAACTATTAGTCTCCTAATTTTGGAATAATTATACACTAATTTTGGGACCAAGAAACAATTTTGGAATGCAAAAATATAGCGAGGAATTGAAATTTTGTATGTGGGTGCTACCTTGACGTCCTACCACTGCCGCATATTGTAAATTATGAAAGCTGAAAAAAATAAGCAATCCAAAATTTTGGTCTAATTAAAGTCCATCGAGCGTTGTTAAAACCAAAAATTTAATTGGACTCTTTAGCATCAAAAATACCCGTGATGGCTTGTTTCGCAAATACAAAATTATTGAAACTCTAAAAAAAGTGCTAGCACAATTTGGAATACTTGTAATTTGTCCTGAATAATCCCTAGTAGAAATTCATTCCGGGCTGCAGCGGGGCCCCGCCCAGGTCATTTCGCGGATGCAGGATCAGGGTCAGATCGATCATGTAACGCATGTTTCGGCCGGGCCCCGAATTCGGGCCATGGCCGGGAAACCTGACCGGGCCCCGGGCTGGAAACCATACCGGGCCCCGGGCTGGAAACCATACCGGGCCCAGGCTGGAAACCATACCGGGCCCGGAAATGGAGAGCTTGCCGGTACTCCATTCCTGGGCCCACGGGGTTTCTATATTGGAGCCCGATTACAAACTACGCTCAGGCGTAGTTTGATTGTTTTCACTATTACCGAGGAAAAGTTCGCTAAACGAATGACACAGAAATACTGTATAAAAACAAATTTACATTTTTTCTCAGTTTATCAGTCTTTAATTTGAAAAAAAAGTTGTAACTAAGTTCGACATTCAAGTGCTTTTCAGTTGTATGAGAGGAGTGGGGCTATGGGGTAGAGTGAAAAAAGGGGAACAAACGTGTCGTGTTTGTTACTAATTTTCAAGCAATAATGATCATTATCAATTTTATGATCTTTGCAATTTCATTAAAAAAAACACATTTTGCTGTCTGCAGCGCCATCTATCAAAGATAAAAAAGTAAGCATGCTAATTGTTCGATCTTTGAATGAACAGTTCGAACTGTTCAAGTAAATTTAAAGTTCGAACATGTTCGAACAGTTCAAAAGTTCGAACAGTTCAAAAGTTCGAACAGTTCAGAAGTTAAAAAGTACTTTTATTTCAACTATTAATTTAAACTACGCTGTAAATATGAAATTCCAGCTATAATTTGTTTTTTTTTTACCTGTCACGCGATAAACAATATCCAAAATATCCTACTGAGAAACAACTTTCTGAACGAAACCTAACCAATTTACCGTCATTTAATAACCTTCACGTAACCCTGGACGATGCACCGGTGATAATCACTCGTCACTACTGGCTGACATCGTAGCGTCAAACCCGGCATCGGGGCGACGCACTTATCGCTCCACCCATGTAAAAATTTTATATAGGGGACATATATGCCGCATATATGCCACCTATAAAAACATATATGTATTAGCAAAACATATATGTCGCATATATGCGACATATATGCGGCCATATATGCGACATATATGCAGCCCTATATGCGGCATATATGTTGTTTTATTTTATACGCTACATATATGTCGCGTATAAAATAATATATGGCCACCTATATAATTTGCGGGGTCATATATGACGCCATATATGCGGTATATATGCGACTTATATGGCGCCATATGTGCTGCATATATGTCGCAGATATGCCGCATATATGACAGACACATATGTCCCCTATAACAATTTTTACATGGGTTGTTAAAATATGTAATTTTAAAATTATCTCATAGTCAGTTTATTGATTTTATTTCGTACAAATAAAAAAATTGCCGAGTTCTCGATTTTATTAAGAATATCTTTCTTCAACTTTTTCAAAATAATAAAAAATCGGCAACTCGGTAATTTTTTTATTTGTAAATTGACAAGCTGAACGAAACTAACAATACTAACGTAACCTGCAAAACTAACGAAACTAACAAGACCAACAAAACTAACAAAACTAACGAAAGTAACAAAACTAACGAAATGACTAAACTTAATAACTCCGCCATATTTGTTATTTGTGATTTAGTTTTTTATTGTGATTTCTGGTGATTTTTATTGTGATTACTGTTTTTTTGTAGTTCTATTAAAGAGTTTTCATTTGTATGTGAAGTTTTTTATAAATACAAGGGTATTTGTAACGTGACAACTAAATGAAATTACGTCTTCACTGATTTCACATATTTTGTATGTGTAGTTTTGTGATTTTTTATTTCTACTGAACAGTTATGTGCATAAGCAATATTTTTTAAAACAAGAATTGCTTGCAGATTAACATTAAATAACAAAAATTATATTTTTTTAAATCATATAAACATTAAACTTCAAATTAAATATTGTTAAATATTGTTAATGTGACCTTATTAAATAATCTGTAACAATTAAATATATAGAATAATGTTTTATGGCGGAATAAGATTTTACAGTAATTTTATTTGTTGCTTGTTATATTTCACTTTATTTTTCATTATAATTTTCGTAGAGAGAGTCATTAATTTTATTTATGTATTACATACAGAAATACCCAACTAAACAAGTTGAGTATTAAAAACAATGTTGCAAAAAAAAACGTAAAGGTAAATTGTTATACTCGCAGGAGGTAAAAATACCTGTACGCAATCCTGTTTCGCAAAGTTGCCATATAAACTGTACAAAGAAAAAATAATAGTGAAAAAAAATTAAAAACTAAACTACGCAAAACATAAAATCAGTCTAAGGGCAGAAGAGATATAAGTCATATTTTAAATAACTTTATGACATGTCGTAATAGATTCTAAGTAAAACTTTCAAATGTTTGCAGTTCGCGCCTACTGGATTAGAATCAGACCTCAGAAGCATGGCCGCCGCTGCTCGGAAATCGGCTTCACTTTTTCTTACGCTATGCCCTATCCAGACATATACAAGAGATCAGTGTGTTGGACCAATGATATTCGCCGTTGATTGAACAGCGAATGCTGTTGAATATAAGCACAGAGAATAGAATTTCCTATTCATTTGAAGTAAAAACAAAAAACTGTTATGTTCACGAACTTTTTTTCTTTTTTTATGATCAGTCGACCTAGCTCAGTTATTTTGTTCAACTTCATCTCTGAATAAAATGAACAATATGGCTGATAATAATAACTTATTGTATATCAAACGAATGGTCTGAGTTTTTAAGGTATTTCTCCCGTGAACGACTGCATAATTAGGGTGCTAAGTAAAATATGTGTATTTTATTGAAATAAAATTATTTTTTTAAGCAATTTTGTTATGAAAAGTCTTTTTTACACGCTAGAAATACGTTTTCTAACTGCTATTCTTAAAAAATAATTAAAACTTTTTTATTACGTGTTCATCAAAAGATAGAAATTATATATCCATATATATCATTTTTCAGCAAATTCGTTAAATACTCAGAATGTAACGTCCCCAACCTGTCAATAGATCCCACCCCGCGAAATCTCGTTTTCCCCACTAACAATTATCGCCCTGGAACTCGCGCGCGTTCCAGGCGATTTTTCCGCGTTAAAACTACGACAACGCGGCGTCGTTTTCTGTTTGCATGTGACACTGTTTTACCGACCGTCGACTTGTTATCACGCAGTATCGCAGCGCGTTAGTTCCGGTTGGCGCCACCATCAAAGCCGAGGTGAACGGACGGAAGCAAACGAGTCAAAGGTGGAATGCGACCGATAGGCGACGCTGTTAGCAGTTGTTCGGAATTCCCGTCAACGACACGGGTAAAATTTTCCTTAAGATATCGAGAGCAGCAGGGAAAAATCACTTGATTTCTGGTTACTGAAAAGTAGCCAACTGGAATACCGGAAGGTGTTCGGTACCACCGAGCAGGTGGTACTCTAGCTGATCCCGGCCAATGAAACAAAAGGGACGAGGTTTTGGAGGTGCGTGATTTGCATCACGTGATTTACCGAAAAGTGGATGGCGGAAATTTCTCTTTGAGAAATTTGGAAGGAGAGCAGGACCATTTTCTCCCGAAAGGGAACAGATGGACACTGAGTCCTTTTAAATAGATCTAGAGGAAAGTCCGATTACCTAATAGGTTACTGTAAAGTGACTAAACTTTATTTTTCAGCTTTCTCTCTCTCTACTTCATCGTTGCCCGCGAAATTTGAATGTTGACTATTTTGTTGATGAATAAAGTAACGTAAATTTCGATTTTTGCTAATTAACGTAAAAGGTAAAGGAGAAAAATGGTATTTTGTAAATATAGTTTAAGTCTACGAAAATAAATATGAAAAAGATAAAAATTGACTTTCGATAAGTTAATTAGTAAGTGGTAAGATTCGAACGTTACAAGAAACTAGATATCTCTTTGGTTTCGGTTCCAATTATTTCGATAAAATGAAAGTTTTCAGACCAGTCCCTTAAGCTGCTAATTTTACGTTGTAAAAGTTTGGTGTTAAATATCTCTGCAACTAGTTAGTGAATTTGCGTGAATCTGAGGCAAATTAAATGTATTATCAAAAAACGAACCTAATTGCGAAATTCCATTTAATTCTTTGATTTGATTTTTCGGGAGAAATGCCTTAATTCTTAAAAAATAACGCGTTGTTTTTTCAGTTCCACTATCTGTATTCAAACATACATAAAAGACATTTAAAAAATGTTTTTAAATTCGATGATTTGTCTAAAACGAAACAAATCATCGAATTAATAAATCAAAAGTGACAATTAATAAATCAAAAGTGAACACAAATTTCTCCAGAGGATGTTGTAAAATAATTGTAGTGATATAATATTCTGCAAAACCCCAGTTGAAATAGGAAACCCGAAACATTTACATTTTTGTTCTTGGTCAGAGACACTGCCGTGTCTCTTGAAATGTTTGAAATAATCTAAAAAGTCTCAAATCTAACAATGTTTCATATTTTCAAAACGTAATATCCAAAAATGTCAAATAAAAGGCAGTCATTTAAGGCTGATATTTCGTAAATAATGCTTCAAATTTCCAGTGAATTTCAATTTCCTTCATTTTCTTCAATTTGCTTCAAAAGAACTTCAATATCCCAAAGAAAAACTGTTTCTATGAAATTCCCGGTTTTTCCAGGGCCGATAAAAATGTTCGGCTTATTCCGGAAATCCCAGATATCCCGGGTTTCGCTGTTTCTAAGAAATGTGATGTAAATGCCTTAAACGAGGGGATTCCCCGAAGTAAATCATGAGTCAAATTTGGCAGCGGCTTATTATTAGATCGGCGTCTCGCTAAGCGTCCAACTAGAATAGCTGTGCGCAGAAAGAGTCCGTGGCTAATTGATGAATTGCGCGACAAAGCAGAAGGTCTTGCTCGTGTGTGCCCAGTGCAGCGCGGGATAAAGTGACCGCTTCATTGGTCACCGGTAACCCAACCCGAATCTACGTGGCGATGCGTGACCGAGGTGAACGCCGGGTCACAGACAGGGGGACGACCTTTTCGACGTCGAGTAATCGCGCGCACGCGCCCTCGAGCCTTAATTAGCCAGATTTGTATGCAACGCGGAGGTCCCCTACGATCGTCGCATTTGCATCGCCGAGTGCACAAAAATCTTCGACTTGTGTGCGCCAGCACTTTCGCGAACGCGCGTCAGAGGTCGCCCCCGGTACCGTTAATCAAATTCCAATTTATTCCCCCCCCTCACCTTCGCGACGGTACTCCATTCTCGTACATTTCCCGCCAAAATCGAATGTACAGCATTGGGTTAGAAAAGTTGCCAGACAGTGGTGACATTTTCGTTGGTACTCTCAAAACATTCAAATTTGAACGTTTTCCCGCCACAATTGAATTTATGGTTTTCGACAATTCAAACGTACATTTTCCCGTCAAAATAGATAACCGGTTTCTGAGGAAAAATTCGAACACATTCAGTTATAGTCAGTATTTTTAACTTGTCTGATTCTTGATATGCTCCTTAAACCTTGTTATTCAGATTTGCACATGTTCCCGCCGAATTTCCAAGTCACGCGGATAATTCAAACCGTTTTCGATATGTCGTTTTTGTAATGACATACATTGTGCGTATATAATCGGTATTAAGGATTTCCACTGATTTATCTCAAAGACCGCGCGTGTCGCCGGCAGAAACCACGACCTGAGACAAAACGGAAGCGGATCGTGTGCCAAGCGGTCCTGACGTTCGAGGCTCCTCGCGCAAAAGTGTAAACGGAGGTGGTGGACACACGAACGCTCTCGCTCAACGTGCGGGAATCCTCGCAGACTCCCCTCCAGCGCGCCCCACCCCTCTTCACCCCCACAAGTGCTCGTACCCCTCCCTCTCCCGGCTCGCAATCCCGACAGAGATGAAAGAACCGACGAAGAAAAAAGATGTCGCGCGTGGTTCTCAATCAAGCTGGCGAAGAAAATCCCCCGTAGATGCGACACTTTGATTGCCGGTTGTCGCGCTAATTTCACTCCTTCACTTTTTGCAGATGGCGCTACGCACGGGTCAATCGGGTTTTCAAACGATCGCCACTGCACTTTTCATGTAAAAAGGCCCAAAGTCGAAATGTAATATTAAACAGAATAATAATATAACCTATGGAATTAGACTTCATAATTGTTCGAAGATGAAAAAAGGTTAGGCATGACAATACGAAAAATAAGAAATCAGGGGTGCCATTGTCTAACAAATTTCAGATGATTGACCCTTAAAATTTGTTTCTGAGTGCTTTAGCTCGATTGTTGGTGTCAAATTATCGCGAGTGTTTTAGGCGGGAAATTTGAATTACAGAGTCGTTAAGTAGTGTCAATGAATTGATCGGTAAAAGTGGGCGAAGGTACAATAGAGGGCGAGCATTTAAGAGAAAATCGGGGCTATCGGCGTTGAAAAATGCATAAACATATATATTAAAATACGGAAAATATGAGAACCACCGTTCGAGCGTTCTGCCCCTCCGACTCGACCTCATCCTCTCTTTCTCTTTCTCCCCATAACACGGGGTGGCTCGGAGGGTTTAGGGAGAAAGAGGGAGAGGTGGGTCGCGTACAATCACGCGCAAAAGTCTATGTCACCCCCCTGCGTACAATACGCGCCAAAACTTCGGTTCTGTAATTGTTAGTATTAATTTAATTTAGCAACAAAATTGCAATTTCAGTTCGAAACACCAAAACAACCAAAACCAAAATTTAATGTCAAAATGTAAAGAAATTTAAGCTTGTGTAAAATGTAATGTTAAGAGCATGTATAGGCTAATTTTTTTAAATAGTTGTGTAATATTTTATTTAAAAAATATTGTTTTGAAAATGAAGTAATTTTAACATGTTATTAAGGGGAGACTAAGGTGAAAATAACTTCACGATTAAATAGTCAGAAAATCTGAAATCATTCAGTTAACCCTAAGCCCCTATTGTATCCTATACGGTACATTCGTTTTTTTTTTTTTTCGTTACTAATGTAAGAACTTCAGTTAAAATTGCCGCCGGTGAGTAAATTTGTCATTAATATATAAAATTATGCCTGCTAGTAGATGACAATGTATGTAGGGAGGACAAAGCTAACATAAACATGTACAATCAACATTTAAACAAAAACTTTTCAACAACAATTTTTTTGCTGATTTGTCAATAACGGAGTACAATCAAACTATTTACACATAAAAAACAAGATTTTGAATAGAATGTAATAGCATAACAAAATTGTTTACCCCACCACTTTTGAAAAAAAATCAGATTGGACTAAGTATATAAAATTCACATAAAATTTATCTCCTACAATCTTTGATATTTCTCATTCAAATTCGATATGTATATAATACTGTTGATTCTCTAAAATATAGCGCAGCCTTTTTTATAAAAACATATTTTTTCGCGGTTTTTAAATGTTTTGGTCGTTTAGCTAAATTTTCACGTTAACCTCCCCTTAACGTTTCAAGGTTCAAAATAACGGCTTTAACGTTTCAATTTTTAAGGGAATATAACATTGCAAACATTTCGCATCTGCAGGCAGCTATCGCGTTTTCGTAATTTCCGCGCGTTGCATTAATTTTTAAGCTGGCGCGATTTTTTACAAAAGAAACTGTAAAAAAATTTACAACGAAATACCGTCTGATCAATATTTCCCGAGATTGCTCCGATGAAGTAAAAAATTGCACACCGCACGTTATTAAAGGCAAAGTAAATGTGTTCAAAGTGTATTAATTTTTGAAAAAAATGTTCCGTTAACGAACATTGTTAAATGAATTTAATATAAATCGAATCGTTATATCTACGTCATCATTTCTTCTACACTGTCGAAATTTGAATGTGTCACAATTTGAATGTATTTTTCTCTAAAACAGAACCTAATAGTATATTACGGGCGAGGGCGCCACTGCGCCCGAGCCGCGTATCACGTTTTACGCGTCAGTGAAGCGGGTCGTAAGTGGAACTATACAGGTTAGAGTGCCGTAAGCGTCAGCTTACGACACTCTAATAGTATAGTTAGACCTTACGGCACGAGACCCTGTTAGTTCCACTTTTGTCCGCTACAACTGACGCGTAAAACATTATAATAACCTGCAGAATTTGAACAAAAATTATCTCGATACGTCTAATTCTTAAAACTAAAATTGAAAAAAAAACAAGTTAATTTAAAATAATTTAATTTGAATAAAAAGATTTGTTAGTAACCATCACAACAAATTTAATGATTTAAATTTAAAAAATGTATAAATTGAAATAAAATAAAATTAAAGTACATTAAAATAAGACATGCTTTTTATTTTTCCATAAATTTGGAAATTAAACAATTAAGAGTTTTGGAAAGATCTTTATTTTTTTTGTTTAATTAGTATGAATTAACGCGTGATTCCGTTTGAATTGGATTGCACTGTACGATTTTGCAAAACCGTCACCACGAACGGCTGATCAATAAGCGCGCGCAATAAAATAAAAGAAACTAACCCCCGAAATTCGCGCGGCGTATCCGTATTTGCTGAAACGTTTAATAAACAATCGCGCGCACTTTTCGGCGCGGCGTTCGATTGCAATGTATCCGCGAACAAAATTGCCACACATTTCGTAATACGCGATCGTAATCGCGACGTTAATGAAGCGCCTGTTCGATTACATCCAAAATTGTATTTTCGCGGAAAACAATTCTCAATTCCGTTTCGCTGACCAAACGTTCGAATTACGTTATATTCTTAAGGACAATTACCATTCAGTTAATATTTTGCTAAATAAATATATTAAAAAATTTCTAAAAAAATCACTAAACGTTTTTTCCAAATTACTAATCTAAAAATCTCAATTCTCACCAGTAAAATAGTTTTTCGCATTTATTAAAGTTAAAAATAGTACATTACACCACTAGGGAGGGAATTTCGTATTTCGAAACGAGTGAACTTCCGGAACGAGGCGAAGCCGAGTTCTGGAAGGAATGAGTGAGAAATCGAAATTCCCCCCGTAGTGTGTACAATATTTTCCCTTACGACGGAGCGGGAAGCCCACAGTTCCGCCCGTCAGGGCGGGAATGTGGGTATTCCCGCCCGGAGTGAGGGAAAATATTTTTAAACATTATACAATAATTTGTATTTACTATCTCATTTGTTTTTGCACTAAGACATTTAGATTGCACAAAAAATTGCATTATTTTTCTGCAAAGTTTATTTACGGACCTTCGAACGTTCAACTGGCGCAGTGACGTCATAACAATGAAGCTATTGTTCACTACTTCGATAAAATACACTGTTCGGTAGACTTATGAAATTACTTTTACGCTGTCACAAAAAAGGCGTACTCGGCGAAAGTTGCGTATCTTCAGGTTCGTCGCGCAGTCAAAATCGTAAATTGCTGTTTGCCTCAGATTTTTGGGCTCGAAGCGCGATGTTCCAGCTCAAAGTGTTTTCGGATAAGTGTTGAAATAAATCATGCGCGGAATGTGTAAACTATATATTTCACGAGGCAAGTTTCTGGTCAATTGATAGTTTTACAGTCGCAGACAAATTTATTGAATTATTTAAAGTACTTAAAAGTATTTTTTAATACACAAACTGAAATCTAGTTTTGATTTATTTATTCTAAACTAATTTCCAGTTTTTTTCGTCGCTTTTGATATTAACCGATATCAGTTTTAGTGTACATATATATATGTACAATAACTTATATAATGATTATTAAATTAATAATTTATACATCATTATAGTGAATTTATATATTATTTATGCAGTTAAATGTGTGTTCATATGTATGTGATAAAGATCAAAGTAAGGAATTGAAACACTTCCCTTATTGCTGTGCATTGAATGTCGACCCACTGTTTGAAAACTGGGGTACATTTTTCTCCTGTTATTTCCCCCTATGAAGCTTCCCCTGTCATTCTCTGAATACCATTTAGAATGAAAAAGGGAAAAATGTGACCATCGCCTTAATGCACTGATAACGTGTTGAAATAATACTGCACGCACTTTGAATAACATACCAAAAGATTAAGTATTGTACATACGTATGGATATACAAAAAAAGATATAGAATTGATAAAAATCAATTTATTCAATTTTCAACTTTACACATCTTTCCTTTACACAACATACGAAAAAATTATTTATATTATATGACAGTAGCAATTCTACATAATAAGGTAGTAAAACATATAGATGAAAAAGATAGGTTAATGCAAGGTTTAATATAAACCCAGCCTTGATGCTGATAAATTACACGTAAAAGTGAGTAGCCAACTCATGTTTTGTTATCCCCAAGGGTGGAGTGTTTTAATCGAGTCATATTATTATGACAAGTAAAAAAGCCATTTACGATCATTGTGAATCAATGGTTGATATGACATAGTCTGCAAGTTTGTTGCATTTAAGATAAGTTGGTGACATTCAGAATTGTTCATATAGTAATTGCAAACAAATAGTAATAATAAAATTATTATTATTTGTTTGCATATATATCACATATACACTGAGAAAAATGTACTGCAACTATTGCAAATTGTAATGGTAACAGTCTAGACTGTAAAAATTTCATGTATTTCCAATTATGAATTTGAAGGAAATGGTTACGTTTATATATTCAAAACAGTTGCAATTCATATACAATTATCAAAAATAATAATAAAGGTGTTTATTATTTATTCAATTAATAGTACATTTCGATACCTCTTACGAAAAAGGGGATAATTCAGAAGATCGTTGTAAAATGGGATAACTTGTTAGATCGTGGCAAAAGGGGATAATTCGAATAAATACTTGTAAAAGCGGATAACTCGAACAAGAAGTTGTAAAAGGGGATAACTAGAATAAATAGTTGTAAAAGGGGATAACTCGCATAAATAGTCGTAAAAGGGGATAACTCAAAAAGTATTTGAAAAAGGGGATAACTCAAATAAGTAGTTGTAAGAGGGAATAACTCGAAAAATACTTGTAAAAGGGGATAGCTCAAATAAATAGTTGTAAAAGGAAATTTTCAGTACGGAGTTAGTACAAACTGATTGACATTCAAAACTCTTGTTTGTGTTTAAAAAAGGACTACATTAAACACATATAATCGTTTGAAAAAGGACTCCCAGTGTTTGAAATTAAAACCCTTGTTTTTACAGTGATCATTTCCGACAGTGCCAGATTAATGATAAATGAAAATATCTGTCCAAAAAAGATATTTTGGACAAGATATTTTGGATATTTTTTGGTCATTTAAAAATAGTAACAAGTCAATATATTTTCAGGACAAACATTTGTAAATTATACTGGAATAAATTATACATAATGCTAATTTTTTTATTTAATATTAATTTAATTATTAATTAAATATGGTAATTTTTTATTTATATATAAACTAGCTAAAAACCACGGTTTCGCCCGGGTAATATATGAAAAGAAATGGTAGAAATCGAGCGATGCTCGATAACACATACACACACAACAGACACACATACAAATAAACATTAGTTGGTTTTATAGTTATTAATAAAGATTTTATTTTAACATAAAATTTGTGTAAATATAATGAATTTTGCGGATTTGTCACGCGAGAACATGCTACATAAAATTGACCATGTGAAAAACATGGTGTCTCCAAATGAACGCCGGCAACTTTTAGTGTTTGGCCTTGAGATTTGTTTATTGTCATTGCGAAATTGCCAATTTGATGGCGAACTGACGAAGTTTCAACTGGAACAGAAGATCGGAAGGAATTAATGGAATCTGCGGAATCAGAACTTATGTGCCTTTGAAAGATCCTGTCATTACAAGAGCCGTTATAATTTTGCTACTGAACTTCGATACACACAGTCGATTACCATCGAGACTGGGAGGATTAAAATTTCGCATTAATATATCGGGGACACCAACTTTGAGATGAAGTACGTGCGATGGAACACCAGACATTTCTAAAAAATTAAAAAATTCTATAGGATAATGAACGGTATCATCATCACTTAACACGGTGTCCAATGAGTAATATGTTTGCACATCTCCAGGTATTAAATCGAATATGATATCGTTCAAGCGATTTACGACGTTATTGCTAGACGCTAGAATAACTCTTTCACAGATAAATATCCATAGGCATTATCCATAGATGAATAATGCCTTCGAATGTTCGGAAAGACGGCGGATATTAAATCGTCAGTAAATTTGGCAATACTACATATATCAGGCGACAGCGTAATGTGACTATTCTCATCAATATGAATTAACCCATCACCTATATGAATAAATGTTTCTGAAAATTGCGCAGCGGAAACATCATTGTGGAGTAATACTCTCATTTTGGTTGTGACTCACAACCAACATGAGAGTATTACTTGTGAGAGTATGTGAAGTAGCACGAATCCATAAATGTGAGCATTTGATGCATGCGTCGAGTTCATTAACTAGTGTGCCATGGGAAACAGCTGGCAAAGTTTGACGAAAATCGCCAGCCAGAAGGACAACTAAAACACCCATAATTTGGTCATGCTTACGAAGATCCCTTAAACTTCGATCAAGAGCCTTGATAGCATTTTTTGGGACATTTGACACTCGTTCCACACCAATAACTTGCACATACTTAATATTTGAGCTATCTGGCTGTTTCTACTGATGTTACTTTATAGGGGTATCAGTACGTCCACCTTTCAAGAGCGTGGCTGCAATTCCTGAAGAAGCTAACGCTAAAGCAATATTACGTTGACTTCTTACAGTCGACAAAAGCAGATTCAACAAAAATGTTTTACCATTGCCACCGCAAGCATTAAGGAAAAATATTGCAGATGTGTTAGAGTGGATTTTCTCTAACACTGTATCGTAAAACAATTTTTGGTCTTCCGTCAATAATGGCAAAGTATTATGAACCTCTATAGTAAGTGTTTGAGCGTCATACTGAAGCTCCAACATAGTTTCCATATTATCAGGGACGATGCAGGAGGTAAACCGAAATCGGTAACATGACAGCCGGAGATTGAAAAAATTTCATCATCGATGAGTTTGAGAGCTGTGTCAAGTAAAATCTCACAACCTATATAATCTCGAAACTTGCATGCAGCTCCTTCTTGCATAGTCTGCATCCAATCGTCGTTATAGAAGCTCTAGAAATTCACATGTAGCTGTGAAAGTAGGATGTTGCACATCATCGACTGAACTCGAAGTTAAGCAAATGAAGTTGGACCTCATATGACAGTTAAAAGATGTCGAAGACAGAAACAATCAAGTTGATTGGGATGTATAGCATATATACGACCAATCGCAGGAGCTTTTTTACTCCAGGCCAATCAGGAATATTAACACCTTGATTTCTACGTTTCCACGATTTAGAAGTCGTGTTCCACGTAAAAAATTTCGGTACCTCAGAGTATAAAAGCGTCCTAGCAAATTCATCAGTTTGACACAATGTGAAAAATAGCGTCGTGGCCGGAGGGTTATGAATTTACTGTAGATATTTTTATCACTGAAATAAATCCTTTGACCATTTTCTAGGTGGACTGTCAAATGTACAACAGGTAGATAACGCTCGTGCATTGGCAAATGAAATAGTCGCCATATTGCTTCGTTACTGCTGATATAACGATCAGTTTGATATATTTGTACTTCGATAAGAGGATTTGGTTGTCTGTTACCGTGCTGCACTTGAAATATAGCCTGATCAGAACCTTTATTAATATATTTACAAATGTAATTAATAGCCTTGCAACACTCAACGATAATGTCGTTGAGTGTTGCAAGGCTTTTTTTTGATAAAAATGGACAAGACGGGTTCCTATGTCGGTTCGTACGTAGGAATTTTTGACAGGGATCCGAAAACATTCAGAAATTCATCAGAAAACCTTTGGAAAAGCTTCGGAAAACCTTCGGTAAACTGTCGGTAAACCTTCGGAAATCCTTAAGAAAGCAAAAAAAAAAAAACATCAAAAAAACCATCGGAAATCCTTCGGAGATCGTCAGAAATCCTTCAGAAAACCAAAAAAACCATACGAAAACATTCAGAAATCCATCAGATTTCTTCTCGTCCACCTGGGACCTTCAAGGAACCTTCAGAGAAGCTTGAGAGGGACCTTCAGAGAACCGTCGGAAAACCGTCGGAAAAGTTTCAAGCAACCATCAGAAATCCTTCAGATAACCTTGAGGTAACCATCAGATAATCGTCAGAAATGGGCCAGAAGCGGGTCAGAAATGGA
>JABFPB010003215.1:0-17669 GCA_022817645.1 Ceratoteleas bidentatus
AAAATGGTTTTGTTAATTTGCTAATTTTAACAAATTAACAAACTTCATTTTGTTAATTTTTTAATTTTAATGAATTATTGGAATTCCTTTCAAGTTTGGGTAAATGTTGGGTTGGAAAATTAACTTTCCCGGAAAATGTTAAAAAAAAATATTTAACATTATTTATTTAACAAAAGTTGTGTTAATGCCCATGTCTGGTTTATATTATTTGGCTCACTTTTCGCATCATTTTCGCGCCGAATATTATTGGTCACATATGGTATATTAAGGCAACAAATCATAACTCAAAATCCCTGACAAGTAAGTACTTTCTGGTGATTTTGAGTTTGATATGATTGCGTCTATGAATAATTTTTCAATATTATTCATATACTTTATTTAGTGATTAAATGGTTACATCAGTACAATTTCCTTAGCCTGTTGAAAAATACCTATAAAAACTATTAGAAACCATTAAATACTTATACGAAAAGTGGACAAAAACTACATAGAAATATATAGGCCTATAATTTATAACGGAAATTGATAGAATTTCTATGTATTTCCGTATAGAAATTGGTTCGCCATTTAAAAATAAATGTAAATAAATTTATACATCCGTTGGACAAAAGTTGCACACATTCTTATAAATACTGGTATAACAATTGGGATTTTACATCGATCGACAGACCATCTGGATTGGAACTATTTTCACTGTTTTCAACCATTTTTTCATTTTTCGCAGTAACTACATTACAATTAAAACAAAATCCTTTACACTAAGAAGATGTAAGTAATGTACAAGTATGAAATTTAGTTTATATATAAAATTTTAACAAAAACATTTGATGAACATGGTGAATGTAGTACCGATCCAGATGGATCGGTATTTTCTTTCAATTCCTGTAAGTATTTTTCAGCAGGCTACACATGTGAAACTGATTTTGTGTTCTGATCCACAAACATGATACATAGAATATAAAACATACTCAGAATCCATGTTAAAAATCCCAAACGATTCCAAATTAGTTTGAATCGTCAGCTAGAAACGAATTCCCAAATAGAAATTGGAAAATGGAACAACTGACTCCAAACTAATTTGGAATACCCGAAGTAAATCGTCAGCAGTGCCACACACCGTCAGTCTTAACTCTTATTCAGTCTCCCCTTCTCCCCCCTGATTTTGCTCCTGTACAACCCGAACAGCAATGCCCCATGGCAGAGGTGCAAACTCAGGCTGCTGAAGATTGTGCTGGGGTACGTGTTCCAGCACATCTCTATGATCCCCAGCAAAACGAACTTGGTAACAACCTTGTAATCAGTGCACCAAGCCAGATAAGGCAGGGTGTGGTAGTACCAAACGTAGAACTGGTAGTGCAGAGACCTGCTAACCATGATCCCTATGAAATTCGACATGAACATCGGCAGAATGAACAGTTGTTCCAAAGTGGACATGTCCACTGTCTCCTTCCCTCCTTTCAGCTGCTTCTGCACATCTTTGCCAACGAACTTCAGCCTCGCGTAAGACTTGAGGTAGAGGATCCACTGTCTGGCGAAGTACCCTAAGAACAGAAGATGCAGCCCCAGGAGGGCCAAGTGGAAGTAGGGACTAACGAAGGTTTCTTCTGGAAGGAACCTCCAGTTGACGGTCCACTTGAACTCGAAAACCCTTCCCAGATTGAACGCCCCTTTGAGATAAGCCAGAGGGTTGGTATAGAGGAAGGGCAGACCTAGAAGGAACTGTACTGAGGCACAGATTAGTAGTTGTAGTATGGCTTGGCTGAGGTCCAAGTTGGTGAGGTAAGCCACCAGGAGGGCTGGGGCGAACAGGAGAACGTTCATCTTGATGGACACTGCGAGGCTGTAGAGAAGGCTGCCCAGGTGCCATCTGTGAGGATGAGTGTTGGTTAGATAGATGTATTTGTCATTATTTCAGCAATTGTTACTAATTGGCCCAATCTTTAATTATGCAGAGTGTCCCAAAAGTGGACTTATACTTAAAAAAAACTGTTTCTCAACTTTTCCTGGGGAAGGTCCTTATAAAAATTAGATCTACAAGAAAATTTGGTTAAGCAGTCCAGACTTTTGCGACATCCTGTATTATATATAGCAAAATTATGTAAAATGTCTCTCCACCTTCCATCCATAAAAGCATTCAGGCTAGCATAAAGCAGGATCATGGCGACAGGGTCATTGAAGAGGCGCAGCACGAAGATCGAGTGGATCCTGTAGGAGGTGCAGCAAATGAGCACCAGGGCGTAGAGTGGAACCTTGCGGGTCTTTGAGTAGATGCGGAAGACGAGAAATAGTAAAATGATATGAAAGGCCGCGAAGATGTACTGTGCCAGGCGGACGTTGGTGCCCTGCGAGGTCAGGAAGTAGAAGGCGCTGTAGACATAGACGAAGCCGGCTGGGTAGACGAGTGGACCGGTGTCGCCTTCAATAATAACGATGATTATTTATTTCCAATGTCCAACTTTTAAATTGTTAAATAAATATTTGTTCTATGCGTCCTAGAGTAAAAACATAAGACTACAAAGTTGCTTGAAACTTCTCAATACTAAGAAATATACTTCAGTACTAAGTGATATCCCAACTTTTGAAAAAAAACCCTTCGTATTGCTTCAAACTTCTCAGCACTAAGAAATATGCTTCAGTACTAAGTGATATCCCAACTTTGTGTAAAAAACCATTTATTTTTGCAAGGGCTGAATGAAAAGTCCTTATTTTGCCTTTGAGATTAGAGTAGTCCAGGGTGCCATTGATCACGCCTTCGACTTCCTGCATGTATGCGCGCCAGTCTATCTCCGTGTACGGCACCCGGTGGATTACGAGCACATTGACAACGGCCTCTAGAAGAAGGTACAAAAAAGTCACAAAAAGCGGAATACGGGTGTCGGACGCGAGTCGCCATAGTTGCGCCGGACTCAGGGTGCGGCTGCACCAGGTCCGGAGGGACTTCGCGTAGCTTTTGAGGTTAGGAGGCGGCGACCTGGACGGAGCCATGCTGGGCACTAAAGTGTTAGTGCTAATTTGGGCTGAAAAGTGTGGGTGAGGGAGAAGGATAGAAAATCGATGAATAGAGTTGTGAGAGAGAGATGGAATATGGGAAATAAGGAGGAAATGAGTTTGTTATGACAGTGCTGCCAATGGAGGGTGATTTGCGATCAAAGAGGTTAGGTTGCGAATTGCCAACATTTCGGCGAGTTTGACTTTGACATGTGTGTTCTGTCTCTCTCTGCCTTGGGAGATTCAATATGACTTTCTTCTTACAGCTGACTTTTTCCGACTTAACCTCACTTTCGGAGGATTATGATAATATTTTGAGGTGAATATTTCGTGGTGTTCTCTTGTAAGATAACGTTAAATAATGAGAGAAAAATCAGAGATAGCATAAAAATGTATATTTTTATATTTAAGAAATTCTGTTGAGATATTGAGACTTGTCATTGTTAACTAATTGTTGTATTTCATTTTTAGGTATAGGTAATTAATTAAGGTAAAAAAATAGCAATCATGAGTGTGGAAACAGAGAAAAAAGGTCAGATAACTGCTAAGAATATGGATGTTATATTTATGTATTTTATGGAAGATACATGGTCGAAAAGGACAAACGTCTTCATCCCCTCTGTATTGGGTCAGCAAATAATTAAGACCAACGAGGAGAAAATGATTGAAAGCGCAATGGAAAGTTGCGCATTCAAAAGTATTATGAGCTGCGTTTTAGGTAAAGTAAAAATATAATTTTTTAATTTTTGTCCAAAATATTTTGAAAGTGTTATCAGTATAAAATGTTTGTTTAAATGATACTGAAGAATTATAAAGAAAAAAATTAATTTAATTTAATTAATATAAATTATATTAAAATCGTACTTTTTAATTTATTACTATTTATTATTATTATATATTAAATAAACAAAATTAATAATTAAAAAATATAAAAATTGTTCAATGCTATTAAAATAACATTTTAAGAGGAACAAATTTTTCCACCACTAATTTAATCATTTTTTAGGATATGGATTGGGAGCGGCCATTGGTCTCTTCTCTTCAAGTGTAAATCCAAATGTAGCAGCCATAGAAAAGCAACAGACAGCTCGTGAGATTTTTCGGGAAATGAAAACCACGACGCTGGGATATGCGAAAAATTTTGCTGTTGTGGGTTTGGTTTTTTCAGCCATCGAATGCGCAATCGAATCGGTACAATTAATAATCTTATACATCCTCTTTTTATTTTTTTAAATTTATATATTAATTTTCTTAATATAATAATATATAAATATAAAATAATTTATAATAAGTGCAAACAAATAATTTCCAGTTTTTTCTCTAAAACAAAATCTACATTTTTCCAAAAAACTCCAATTTTGTTTAAAATCTCAAAGAAAATCTCAACTAATTGCAATTTTCTTGCAGTATCGAGGCAAAAGTGACTGGAAAAACGGAACCTATGCTGGAGGTCTGACTGGTGGACTCATAGGATTAAGAGGTGCAAAGAATGTTCAAGAAACAACTTTTCTTCTAAACAATTTCATAAAAAAATGTTTATTGAAAATGCTAAATAAATTACTTTCTTCTTCCAGCGGGGGTAAAAGCAGGATTATTTGGAGCTGCAGGTTTCGCGGCTTTCTCCACAGCGATAGACTATTACATGCACAAATCATGAACCAAAAAACCCCTTATGTACAGTTAAAAAAATACAATAAAAACCTTTATCTAAAACCATCGTTTTCCCCTCAAATCTGCAAATCCAAAAACACTCGAGTCGGAGTCTTACGAAACTGTATTGTACGATTCGTATAATAAAATACATTCATATAATAATATAATACACGTATAAAAATGGTCGTCAAGCAGCGTCTTACAAGTCTTACATTATTCGTTATATAAGTACAAATTACAACTAAACGCTTAGTTTCTTTTCCCAGGGAATCCCTTCTTAGTCTACTTCGAGTCTGAGTAAATGGCTCCAAAAGTTGTCCAAACGGAATGCGATCTCTCTCTCCTTTTCGATTTGAGCTCGAAACTGATTTCTCCAAAATAGGGTACTTTATCAAAAATACTCTGCGGATATGTCGCGTATCTGCGTGCCATCGTTAACTTCGTTCTGAATCCGTTTCTTTATCGGTTTCGTTATTATTTCTGCCTTTAACTCTGTAAAAATATATCGGAGTATTGGAAGTGGGGTGAAAAAGTGGATAGGAAGGCACTTTCCAGATTTCGCGTCTGAACCGCGAACCAGTCTTCCGAGGATATTTTTGGGAGAAAGTGCGCCGGAGGTTCACTTTTCGGTGGTTTTTGATTCGATCTCAGTCGGCACCTGGCAAGAGCGAGACTTTGGAGACAAAGTGGGAAGGGTTTAGGACTGCTTCTGCTGGATCTGAGCCTGCAGTACCGCAAGCGTTTCTTGCATCCTTCGGAGCTCGGCTTCCTTCTCCTGCAGAATGCGGTCCTTGTCGGAAACGGCGTTCGCTTTGTTGTTCTCGTTTTCGACGATTCTGTGGAATGGAAGAAGAAGGTGGTAATCCTTTAATATAATATATTAAATTAAAAGAAAAACGAGAGTGAGTTAATGATAACGAGAGGCGTTTCTTCAATTTTAGCTTAGTAACTAAAGAAACGCCTCTTATTTGAAAGAAATGTCCGCTAAAAAATTACATACGTCTGACGACGTGGTGGAACTGGCGCTCCCTTAGCCAATCTCTCACTTCTGTAGTTCTCGTAGTGAACTTCCTGGGTAACTTCCTGTAGATCCTGCATATGGGTGCTGCAAAATCATTTATTTCAATATTTGAATTTTCATTATCTCATATATAATAATAATGAAATAATATAATACAATATAGCAATGAAAATGTAACCATTACTTTGCATTTCCCATTATTTTGAATGAATTGACTAAATTAAAGTAAAAGTTTCTCAGTTAAACTAATCAAATAAAATTTCTGAAAAGCTTGATACATACATGAGCATGGTTCTCAGCTTGATGAAGTCGCAGTGGTCCGGATTTTCGACCTCGACGATGCCCCAGGGGTAAAGGCGGCCGCGCACTTTCTTGCCCTTGGTTTCGAGCAGGGTGTTGGCACCACAGACGGCAAATGGAACTGCCTCCTTCAGCTGCCTAACTTGGTCCTTGTAATCCTCATCCTCGTCGCTATCGCAGTCTGGCAGTGGGTATATCTTGATCCCATTTCCCTCGATCTCTTCCATCACCCGCTTTTTCAGGTGAAGCACCTCCTTCTTCGTCAGCACGTCAGCCTTGGCGATCACCGGCACAATGTTGACTTTGTTGTGCAACTGCTTCATGAACTCGATGTCTAAGGGTTTCAACCTGAGGAGAGTAATTGATATATAGATGTGTCTATGTATTTCTATTTCGTTGTTTGTTAATTTCTCCAATTAAAAAACATTTCAGCGAAATTTGAACTTCTGATTGCTTAAAATAAAAATAGGTGCATATTATTAGCAGTCTATTTTGGTATAGATAGGATGCAATGGCAATACCCATGTCCCAGTGGAGAAATGAAGTAGAAGCAACAATGTATTCTATTGTCGACGATGTTTCGCCGATTCAGACCGCTTTCGTCTCGGAGGAACCTCTCAAATTGATCGTCAATGTACTGAATTATGGCACAAAAACTGTCGGTATTGTCAATCGCGTCTCCATATCCCGGAGTGTCCACTACGGTCAAACGAAGCTTTACACCGCGTTCTTCAATCTCCACTGTTGAAGCTTCCAGAGTGACTGTCTGTTTTGTTTTCTCTAGAAATAAAAAAGGTAAATTAATACAATTAATTATTAATAATGAATTATATTAATAATTATTACAATTTGTAAGAGTAAATAACAAATTTATTAATTTTGTTCTTATGGAAATTGTAGCAATTTTATGTTTACCAATTGCATCAGGAATCACTCTTTCCGGGTACAAATCGGTGAGAAACAGGCTGTTCACCAAAGTCGATTTACCAAGTCCGGATTCCCCGACAACCATTAATGTAAATTCGAATCCTTTTTTCACAGACTTCCTGTGAACTTGGTTCGGGAGGTTTGCAAATCCAACATATCCTGGAGTCTCCAGACTGGAAAACTGAAAAAAATTGGATTAAACAAATTAGTCATTCTATCAATAGTGAAAAATGAAAAATGTTTTAACGTGATTTAAACATTTAAATCATAATTTGATTAATTTTCAACTGATCAATAAAACTGAACGAAAGTAATAATTTCCTGTTACGACTTCACAAAGATTACTACTCATTATTCTAATTCTGAAAAATAGAAACATTAAAAACAATTTAGATAAATGTTCAGAAATAAACATTTTCCATGAAATACGCAACCTAGAAGACTCCACCTCAAGTTTATCATTTTTATACGCAGAATCGCCTGATTCTATATATAGATCGCTGCGAAAAGCCGAGCAGAAAAGTGTGCCGGCACAGTGCGGCTATTCATTGCATATCTTTGATCATCAAACAAAAACATTCGACTCGAGTTGCGCGTTTATGAATGCAGAAAAATTTGATGAATCAGCTGCACGCAACAATTACACGCGCCGACTGCATTCACGCAAAAGTGCAACGTAAACAGTAACAGTCCAAAACACTCGTCTTTCCCCGAATATCCCCACCCCAAAAGTAACCTTGAAACTGTCGACGAAAACAACCAAAAAACTAACCTCAAACCTTTTCCTGTCAAATACCCCTAAAACTTTAATCTAACCTAAAAAAATCCAAAAACGACGCTTTTTTCGTCGAATTTCGATATTAAAATTTTTTTCTAACGTTAAAATTCAGTCAAATTTACTGAAATTTAATACAGTTTAAAAAGTTTGTCGAAATCTATATTTTTATTTTTTTCAAAAAGATCTTTAAAAAGGATTCGAAATATTTTAATTAAAAAAAGTGAGATTAGGTTCGAAATCGAATTTGAGTGTCTGAATATAGTTACCGATTTGACGCTTTCGCTGGACATTTCGCTGGCGTTTTGTTTGCAGCAGCGGCGACGGAAAGACGCTTGACTTTTTTCGCGGGTAGAGAGGGAGGGGGGTTAGACAGCGATATCGAGAGGATTTTCGGCGACGACTCCGTTTGTCAGCAGTGGTGCGGCATGTCCGGGGGCGGCGGCCTTTTGTTCGAGGCGAATTTTCTGGGGGCGAGGGGACCTAACCTCAAAGTCGTGTCGACTGTTGTGTCGACGGCCGGACTGACGGAAAGGGGCAGAAATGCATAAGCGAGGCCGGATTGGGGGAAGCCCGAGGCGTGGCAATTGTCAGTCGCTGGCGGCGCAGTGACGCGGACTTGTTCCGAATTATTTTCGGTGCTTTCCGAGTAACAGTATTGAAAATCGTATTGAAAAGTATTGGGAAATAATCAGTCGAATCACGTTTTTGATCGAACTCGTATTCGTGAAAATTTCAATCAATACGTCTGAATCAGTCTTTGAAAGATGTTTTAGTACGAGTCTCTGGATAGAACATTTCTTGAATGAATCATGAATGCCAGTAAAAGATTTTGAATATGTCACAGTGGATTCATTATTCTAGTGGAACACGAATTGAGCAAAACCCGATAGAAATAAAATCTCTTAAAAACCTGACTAATACTCTGAAAATATCTGAAAATCTCTGAAAAAAATTTTATAATACTCTGAAATATCCTAAAATCTCTGAAAAGTCTTTAAAATACTCCGAATATCTGAAAATCTTTGAAAAACTTTTACAGTTCCAATTTTGAAAAAATTTCCGAGTATAACAAGGGTATTTTCTTCAAATACTAGTAGAATTCCAACACTAGTAGAGCGATCTTGCAAAAAGTCTAACATTGTCTGAAAATGTTCCTCCCTAGTGAAATGTGCTATTTCCGAATTTGGAAGAATTTTTTATAAATCTCCAAATTAACCAGATTAACTTAAACTAATTTGTTTTTTATTGTTAAAAATTGTTAAGAAGGCATTTCTTAACCATTTTTGTAAATATCAAATTCTTCCTGTAAAGGATTTGTGTAAATATCTTTTAAATCTTCTTTATCAATAAACATGCACTAAATATAATCGCTTCTGGTATTTAATAAATGTTTTTATTTCAATAAACCCATCTTCAATTTGTCTGAACAATTATTCGATTAGATCATTAAATTATAACTCTAGGATTAAAATTAATGGACTCTTTAATATTTAATTTCTGTGATGTCGCAAAAACGGAGTATTAAATATCCAGTATCATTATTGCAATTATGTACCAAAAACGATTAGGCCAGTTCAAAGAAATTTAACATGTAGAAAAATGGAAGAGTGAAAACAACGTAATTAATTTTCCTGATGGACATACTTCTTCACTGATACTAGTTCAACGTCATTACGACAAAACAAGTTCATTTTATTAGAAAAAATTATTTATATCTTGAAATATAATTAATATTTAACATATTTGGTTTTCCATAGTTTGAGTAAAACAATTTTTTTTGTTCGGTCAAATTAGGTTGTTTAGATAAAAAAATGTTTATATTTATATCAGCATTTAGTTGGGCATGTTAGAATAGAAGTTAAGTGACGTCGAAAGCACAGCAGTCGTGAGCCTTAATTGGGATTCACACTCAGAGCGTATTCAATTGAATCGAAAAAGGAAATGGCTCCGTAACAGAGTCGGGTAAACAAGAACTTGATTTAATCAAGGCGATCTAATAAAACTATACTAATAAATAAACGTTCAAACGAAAAACGAAATCCACGATTTTATTACGGTGGTTGACTTACTTTTCATAAGAAATGTCAATTATCTCACATTTTCTGCCACCTTAGAATTTAGAAATTATATTATATTTCATAAGATTTATTGAGACTCGATGATCTTAATTTAAGACATATACATATTGAAATACAGTCATCCCAATCAATTGTGTCTTTCCAA
Organism: Ceratoteleas bidentatus; assembly: GCA_022817645.1. Taxonomy (NCBI): domain Eukaryota; kingdom Metazoa; phylum Arthropoda; class Insecta; order Hymenoptera; family Scelionidae; genus Ceratoteleas; species Ceratoteleas bidentatus. The sequence goes on from JABFPB010003215.1 coordinate 9,891, forward strand.
AATCTTTTTCAACTTTAAATCAAAATCTGTAAAAATTGTGTAAACGTAAGCCAATTCATTTTATCCAACTCCTTCTGCCCCAAAAACCAAAAACTTGGACGAATACTTGTATACATTTTTATTTTCCCGTTCAAAGTATCCAAAAAAATCTGTTCATTAACAGAAAATAATTAAAAGAAAAAGGTCAATGAAACGTTAAAAACTCCACCAAAGAAATCCATTTACATTAAAATAACTGCCCCCAAAAACAAAACTCCTTTAAATCAAATTTGTTACAACGCCCACGAATTAATCTGAATCACTTTCCTATTTTCAGCCGACGCAGTTCGTTTTGCGGCTATTGGGGTCTGACGTGGGAGAATGACTTATCAAAATGGAACAATGTTCATTTTTTTTTATGATGCATATTTCTTAAAGCATTCATTATCATAAACTCTAATCAATTTCATATTTCATTTCTTTTAGGTACGAACAGGATGTAATTACAAATGAAGATAAGTGAAGATATTTTTACAATCAGCCAGACTTCAGAATAAATGTTGAAATTCATAATTATTTGAATAAAGTTACTGAAAAGGATAAAACAATTGATCTATCGAATGGAGTAAGAAATCTGTAACAGGTTTAATGATTGATGGTAAAAAAATTTTTATTCTTTGGTGATGGAAACATAAATACTGAGAATCGTAAATATACTGCAACAAATGGCTTACTTGAATTATTGTTTAAAAAGATGCCAAATGAAGATTTTGTTAATAATCTTGCAAATTACGAAGAAATTATTTTCTTCAGAATCCACACATGATTGTACAACCTCACCCTAATTTTTTCTAATTTCATTTTTTTATTATACATTTTTATTGATTATTCTTATAATATTCACATTACAATTATTATTAATCATTTTAATCACAAATACTCTTCCAAAATGAAAAATCCGTTAAAAATAGTTCCGATCCAGGTGGCATTCTTCTCATCAAACCCCAATCCATTCAACTTCCCCTTCTTCCTCGAAACCTGCCGAAAGGTGAAAGAACTCGGCGCCATCTACCTTTTAGGACAGCATTTATTGTAAATAACTATATTTAGTCATAACATTATAGCCAAGTAAATCTAAAGCAAACGTTACTCGCTAGTCTCGAGAGGGTAGTTACAAAACGTACGAATGTATGACAGACGTTTAAACTAAAATAGAATATATTCACATTGAAGGGACCATCGCGTGACAATAACAAACGCTTATGTGTCTAGCCGTTGCAACCTCGCGGCTCATCCAATTGTAGACAGTTTTGGTGTGTACATTACACGGATTTACGAGTCGAAGACGCGACTTTGCAAAACAATGTACGAAGTCTGCGACTTAAATTAACGAACAACGTGATTCCATTCCATTAAATAAACGGGAGACTTATATATTCTCAATAACACAATTTAATGTACATTGTTTTCGACCGCAAAGCGTCGACTTTTGATTCCGAACGCGATTACAGTCGTTTCCAAAACGGACTGACAAAGAGACAAAGAGAAATTGGGAAGGGGGAGAGTCAATGATTGAGAGAGAGAGAGAAAAAGGAGAAAGAGAGAGAGAGAGAAAAGTGCGAGGAAAGGAGGACGAAGAGGGCGCTACGATTTCTTCGTTCTCTTGTCTCCTTTTTGCATTGCATTGGTTTTCCGGTTTGTATGCTGATCCTCGTTCGCCGTGCAATGTTCCTCGATTAATTTCTTCCATTCGTTACTATTATGCTATTACTATTATGCTTTTGTACACGTACCCCTCGACTTGTATTATAATTACATCCGATTGTTAACGACTTTACTTCTGCTAATCGGTGTGTTTGTATATGTGTGTGTGGTTTGTGTGTGTGTTTTTGTGTTGAAATTTCCCGCGGGAAGACGCCCTCTCTCGGCGGATTCGGGTAAGGGGGGGGGGGTCAGAATCATTCGGTCCGATTTCGGGTTCCGAGTTTTTTCTCCACACGGATTTTGTGGTCTGGGTGTTTGCTCTGCGTTAGCTGGTAGGTGGTTATCGTAGAATTCAGGGTGTGAATAGTTGACGCGACATTCTGGGGCGACATCTACTGGGGCTCGTCGGACTTGACGATCTCTTCGCGGGGCTTGCCAGAGCCGAATATTGACGATCTGGTACTGGGCACAGCGTTCACCGGGTCCTGCACGGAGCGTGGCTTAAGTACCAGGCGTTTTCTCGCCGATGTATCTGGAAGAAGAGAATGGTTTGCGTTAAAAACGATTCGATTTTGTTGTAAAATATATTTTTTAATTGAAATACACGTTTTTTTTCATTAAAATCACTTTTTTTAACTGAAAAACAAATTTTTTTCATTAAAAACCGTGTTTTTCATTAAAAACACGGTTTTTTCACCAAAGAACACATTTTTTTTACTAGACAAAATTTTTTTTCACTAAAAGCACGTTTTTAGTAATCGAAAAAATTGGTATTTTCACTACACACATTTTTTATATAGAACCAACGTATTTTGTAATAAAAAAATATGAAATGAGTAACCATTTGAAAGAAATGGTTACTCATTTCTTTCAAAATGTACCAAACGTTTGATGAACGTTTTGACTGATAAACATTAATTGAATAAGTTTAAAAAACCACAATTTTATATATCAAAACCAAATATTAAAGTATTTGAAATGTTGGATACTCATTTCATTCAAAACGTTTGATAAACGTTGTGACTGAGAAAGATTAATTGAATACATTAAAAAATCAAATGGCATATATAACCATTTATTGCGTCATAGGCCAACAGGCCCGTGCAGCTAAAACTTATTTGTATGACATATATAATAATTATACGTTTTTACGACATCGACATAAAAAACATAAATATTACAGGTAGTTTTCATAATTTTCATTAAGGATGTAAATATATCGAATAACAATATTAAGAGGACATTGTATAAACATTTTTACTTTAATTTAAGAATATTACTAAAAGTAAAATTTAAGAAGTAAATTTCATTGTGATAGGTGTAACTAGTTCTAAATCTCATATCTATTGCGCTAGTAGGTAACTATGGACCTTCCCTTTAAATGAAAAAACTGTTTCTGCACCTTTTATCGCTTCTGGTAATTCTTTCCAGAGCCTAACTGCTGTCAACAGATATTCTGTAAAAAAAATATTTCTTTTAACAGAAATATTTCTTTTAACAGAAATATTTCTCATAAGTTGTGGTATGGAAACCCGGGGCTATCAGATTGTGTGGTGACCTGCGTAGGTTATATCCGCCTGGCTGATACTACCAGGAATGTTGAAATTTTGGATACTCCTTTGTTTCAGAACGTTTATCAAACGTTTTGAACAGAAATTGATTTTTGCTGAGTTTCCAACAGTAATATCCTCTGATAAAAGTTCTGGGCAATTCCTTTGTGTATTGTGGAACAATTTTTCACATTTCGAGACAATCATATAAATTTCCAGGATTTTTCAGGAAATATCCATGATTTGAAATATGAAAAAATTGCCAGAAATATTTCAATCAGGATGTTTTTTAATCAAAAACTGATTTTTTAAATGATTTTTTTATAATTGGAAATGTTATTAAAAGTATATATATATACTTTTCCAGAGAAAAAATTACTATTTTTCCCTGAATGTTTTTCCAACCATCAAAATTAGAATTCCTTCAATTACGACGTACCAACAAAACAGTAACTTTTCACATATATATTTGTTTTTTAATTTCTTTTGAAATAATATTCCTCAACAATTTCTCCGACTTTTTGACTTCCATGTCCAAAATCCCCGACATTTCCCTCAACTAAAATTCCCATATTTTCAATTTTTTCTCCAACATTTTTTCCCTTTCTCCTCATATAATTTAAATTTTCAAAATCTAAAATCGAATTTCTTCTATTCATTCTCGGTAGATGTCAGCAGTCGAAAAAACCACCAATTTTCTCATTTTCATATAAGTTAAGGTATTGTTAATGAAAACTGTATTTAAAATCAAGTTTGCGAATTAACACTGAATTCATTAATCGGTTTAAATTAGATACTGGTTTGCGTATAATTCCAAGTGGCAGCACCTGCAGGGGGGTCTTGAATGAAAGTCTCGGGTTTTCGTTCGCCACCGGGACCACCACTGCCGCCTGGTGGGCGGCGTTCAGTCCTATTGAACCGATAGCCACTGTGGCTCCAGTCCCGGCTTCCACCGTCGCCGTCGCGGCCGTCGCGGCCGTCCCGGCCTCCCCAGCTGCTATCGCTGCTGCCTCCCACTTGGTCGTCATTGAAATGACCGTAATTTCCCCTGTTGCCCCGCGTGTCCGAAAACGACGAGCCTTGGTGTCTGCCGCCGCCACCGTGGGGACCTCTGTCATTGTGCCCTGAAATCGAAAAATAACACCACGATAAAGAAACTTGCCATGAATTCTCATGTATTATTACTTGGCTTGTGAGTCCAGTTATAACAACCAATACAGGATTACTTGTTTGTAAAATAGAGGCTTTTGAAAGTCGATGGAATTTTTATTTCAGACTTTTTTGAAATTGAATTCCATCGAGTTTCAATTGCGGGTAAAATAAATGGGTAAATTTCAAGAAAATAAAGCTAGCAATGATAATATAAAATAATAATGTAATTATAAAATAAATTGCTGCCAAATAAATTTTCTATCACATTGTTTGGAGTTTTAATTAACCAAGATTTCAGTGTCTTTCTCAGATATCACAGAGTTTACATATCATATAATTTTTTAGATAGTTATGCGAACATAAAATTATTCAAGCTGGTTTTAAAGCAGAGGATATTAGGGCTGATGACATTAAAAAAAATTGTGATTTTCAAAAGGGCGCATTATTGTATCCAGTCTGATTATCGTAAGCAGATCACGTGACCACGTACTGGGATACACGTTTTTGCTACCATAATCATCAGGGAAACCTCCTCGGTTACCGTCGCGACCGAATCCGCCACCCTGCGGACCGCGATTTCTCCTGTCGAAGCCGCCTCCGCCTCGGTCGTTGCGTTTTGCGTCCGCGACATCTATTTTCACATGATAACCGTCGATGTCGACGTTGCCATTGAGCCTAATCGCCATCTCAAGACTTTCGAGATCCTCAAACTCCACATAACTGAAGCCTTTGAATCTAAAATGAAAATATTCAACAATTAGTTGGACATTTTTATGTAAAAACAAAAGATAAACAGTTTTCAAAAAATGTATCATTTTTAGTTTTTACTTAATTACAGAGTTGCAGTGAATGAAAAAAATGGTAAAATGAAGTTTCGAGTTTTGTCAATGAGAATCAATGAAATGATGATTGAAATAAAAATGATTTTGAGGAATTTTGATTGATTTATTAATTTATATATGAATTCATTGTAAATAAATTGTTTTGGGAATGAAATTGATTTAAATCAATGATTGCAATTAATTTCTCAGCTGCAGTGAATCTTGATTGGATTAAGGTATCTTATTTAAATCACATGATCTACATCATGCTAACCCTGGGTGAATTTGCTCTTACTTATCGGTCTCCTTATCTTTAACCAACCGGACACTTTTCACTCTCAGATTTTGGAAGAGTTTGTTTAAGTCACCCTGGACAATTCCGTCCGGCAGATTTCCAACAAATGCTGTGTATGGTTCTCTGTTGGGTAACGGTTTGCTTCGTGATCCGTAACCACCACCATAATCTCTGAAATTGAACAAAAATATTCATATTTATTAAAAGAAACAATTTTTAATAGGGAATCTGATAAATTGAAGTGATTTATCAGAGAAAAGTTACTAGATTGGGTTTTTTTTTGAAACTAACAAAACTTTAATTAAATGTATCAAACATTTTCAAATGAAAAGAAAAGAATTCGACTTCGGTTGTACCGGAAAAACAGATTTCCAAAATGGAAACTTTCCACTTTCCTACATAATGGCTTTTCATTAAAATTGAAGTTATGGAAAAATTCCATGAAATAGTTCCCTTGAAAGTGAAACTTAAAATGTGCTTAATTTCCCATTAGACAAATCATTATTCCCAAAAATACAAACAAATGGAATGTTTTCAAATATTTGTGTAAAAATATATGATTGACTGCTTTTAAAGTAATAATTAAACTATTGCTGTATATATACATGATATATAGTCATAAATAATCATCCAAAAATCTGTTAGATTCAAACTGAATAAATTATTCCATATTTTCATAAATTGTTATAGAATCCTCAAGTTATCTGCAGATTAGTTGCAGATAACTAATCTGCAAATAAAAAAAAATTTTAAAAACACTAAACTGAACCAAATTTAAACCTGAAAAATAAGTCTAATTCAACAACAACAAAAAAACAATCAAACAAACAAAAGTTCAAATCTAATCCTTCAAATTAAAATCACCCAGACCAAATAAAAAAACTCAATCCAAAAACTCAAAACATAAATAAAATCCTAAAATTATCCAAATTTGAACCTCAAAATAAATTCTATCTACACCAGAAAATCAATCAAATATAAAGAAGGTCAAATTTGACCCTTAAGGTATTTGTCCCATAAAGTCAAATCAATGAGAATTCAATGAAACTTCCAAATTAGGTATGTTTTTTGCTAATATTTAATTTGACGCAGTTCCAAGCAAATTTCTCTACCTTTTGATATAAATGTGATAAAAAAGTTTTAATTATTTTTTGTAGAAAAGCAATTAGAAACCTTATTTCAAGCATGAAAAAATGACTTTTCGTACCAAAATTACTTAAAAAATATTTGTATTTCAAACACAAGTAAATTACACATATTTTACTTGGCACCCTAATTATACATCCATTCACGGGATAAATAGCTCAGATCGCTTACATCTAATATATAAAAAACTAAACCCAAACACCCCAAACATAAATAAACCTCAATCCCTCCTAACCTAAACCAAACCCCAACAAACCCCAACCCAAACCAAAACTACAAAAACCCACCAAAAACCCCCAAACAAAGCCTCCTTTCCTACCCCCTCACCCCCCGTACCCCGCCCCTCATTCAAAAAACGTGTCTGCGCTCCTCCCCCGCGTATAACCTCAAAACGCGTCGCCGGCGCGGGGCGCCCCCCTCGTCCGTTTCCCGCGCAAAACCCTGCGCCCCCTCCCCGCGCGGCGGCGCGACCGCGCGTCCCCACGGCCGAACCTCGGCAGCGCGCGACTTAACCTTAAAAGCCGTCGCGCCCGGAATTTCGGCGATTTCGGCGATTCGAAGGGAGCGCCCCCGCGCGCGCCTCCCCGCGGCGAGAGAATCGCGCGGTGTCGGCGGAATCGGCGCAAGGCCACGGAGCTTACCTCGGGTCGTCGTATCCACCACGTTCGGCCATATTGTATGCACGGAATTGGCCGGGACTGCGCCGGTCAAGCGAGGGTGCGACCGCGGGTTCAAACTGGCGACTGTTGGTTGCACGGAAACGTCGAAAATCGGGTCGCGCAGCGACGATTTTTCGGGACGAGAATTGTCGGGGCCGCGGTTAAGTTGCTTTGAGGTTAGGACGGGTTTTCCACGCGGACAGTCGTCGTCGCGGAAGTGAGACGGGACGAGCGGAGGCCGCTCGCAGGGCGTGTCGGGCGCAGCGCCACCAAGCGGCGGCAGAGGGAAACAGAGGGTTGCGGGATTGGGGGGTTCGGGTCTGAGATTTTGGGGAGAAATGGAGAGACGTATTCCCGAGTTAAGATGATGTTAGACAATATCAGATTGCTTCGTTATCGGCATTGAGGGGATGTCTCACAATTTAATAAAATATCTGAAAAAGTATAATAGATATGATAAAACGGTTAAATCA
>JABFPB010003216.1:0-17668 GCA_022817645.1 Ceratoteleas bidentatus
GCACGCTACACTGACGTGAAAAACATCGTATCGACCTCGGGCGCCGGTGGCGCCCTCGGACGTAATATACTATTTTATGCGACCGTAAAGTTTTATATTTCACTATGCAGGGAACTGAATTAAATTTTGTTGCAAATATAGTTGCGTCGCTTTCGACAGCGTCGATATCTAATTTCTATACCGGTTCCAGAAACAATTTTCTTGAAAAATGTCTCAACGCGCTGGGATTATCTGCCCCAACGGAGCTAAAAGTTCAATAAACGTTTGGTGAACGTTTAGCTGAACATTGTGTACAGGTTGCTCGGACTATCCAAGCGGCTTATAAACTTTCAGGGAACTGACTAATGTCCGGCTGTGGAAGCTGAAATGTTCGTGAAAACGTTTGATGAGAGATATCAGAGTAAGAATTCCTAAAGCATGACCGCAAAAATTGAAGATACTTTTTAAATGAATTTATACCCCTTAAAAGTACCTAATCGATAGCCCATTAGGTACTTTTAAGGGGTTTCCAGGCAAGGGTTCTTGCACCCTTCCCTGGTGGAATGACATTTTGTGGAACGAGTGATCGTTACGATATGAAGCTATATCGTCACTAGTGATGATGTGGAATGTGCGCGCGTATGCTGCGCATGATCCATATTCATATCGTTACAAGTTTTCCCTCGACAAGAAAGTATGTTGGTAGCTCTTCGGGCTACCAACATATTTTCTTGTCTCGGAAGGGAAAATATTATACTTCACTCGTAAAAATCTAGGGATTGTGTTGGTAGTCCTTCGGACTACCAACATAAACCATAGAGTTTTACTTTTGAGCAATGTACTATTCCCTTCTGGAATTCGCTAACGAGCCTGGCCAGGATACGTAGTCCGCAATCGTAGTGTATGTGCCCGGCAAGGTTTCACGGCAAAGGATAACCGTGAGCCGGAGTCGGAGGAATGGCTTTCGTCTCTAGTCCTGATGCCAAGGGACGGTATGGACAATCAGCTCGAGTTACGTCTGGTTCTCCACATTTGAAACAGGTTCTGTGAGGGGGATTCTCTCGCTGGGGACACTTGGATATGTAGTGCTCCCAGGCTCCACGCAAGAAACAGCCCTCCTGGAAAGCTATTCCGGGAGGGCTGAACGGAAAGCTTTCGATCGAGCTATTGTCTCGCTCACCTTCGCCGTCCTGGTCCCGGGCACGATAGCGAGGACTTTCGTCTTGCTTCTCTTGTCTTCTTGGACACACTCCTTGATAGAGTGGTCAGAATCCCTGCAGTAGAGACATCCGGAGCGATGGGCGCGTCAGGCTTGCCTTGATATGCGAGGCTGCTCATGAATGATAGACTGGATGAGTTACGCGGTCTGGCCTCTGCAAGACGATCTCGGGCATCTATCGGACTGCGGCCTACCACCGCTTTCAACTCCGCGGGTTGTTTGGGTCCCCACTTCCCACCTTGGGGGTAGAGTGGCGCGAGATAGGTTGTACCGGTACGAAACTCGATCCACACGGAAAAAAATAATTGGTGGAATCCTTAATCTCAATATGAGTTCATCACATGTTTACAACTTTGCAGCGGCAACATTCCGCGCCCTGTGCTGAGCACATGCCAGCATTGTCGTCGAGTCGGTGCGCATGCGCAGTGAGGGGTTCCCTCTCTCGCACTGACTCGCATCGACTAGGCAACAATGCCGGCATGTGCTCAGCACAGGCCGCGGACTATTGCCGCTGTAAACTTATAAACATGTAACACCAACAAACCGCGTCATGGTAATTCTACAGAAGGTCTGGTGGATATCACCGAACTTTTTTTCGGTGCAGTGGGACCTAAGATATTCCACGGCCCGGAGGATGATAATGGCCCAAATATTGGGAGTCCACGTATCCATGTTGTTCCTAGAGAAACACGTTCAATTACGGTCAACATACGCACTCTAAAAAATCTCATGTTGTTTGAATCGGAATCCGACTGTGAGAGCATGAAAATCCGTTTTTATTTATCCGTTTATTTTACTGCGCGAGCATCTAAACAGATAATCGGTCGAATTGTTTGTTGACACAATCGGACAGCAGACTCAGTTAGTCAGTTTTCATGCTCTCGTAACATGAAAATATCCTCCTCGCGGAAGGAGCGTCTTCTTCTCACAGAAATTAAATTTCTTCGAGTGTATTATTAAATTTTACTTTTGTATTTTATTTATAATTTAAGTATTAAATTTAATTTATAAGACTGACCAAACAAAATGGTTAATGTTACTAATTCAAAATAATAATTCTCAACTGAAGTTGATAATATCCGTAAAGTTTGTCAAATGTATAAATATTGTGGTTAAATTTATAAATTGAATAAGTTACATTAAACACTACCATTTTTTTTTATAATTTTATGTTGGTACTAAAATATATAATGATTGAGTACCAAATAAAAATAACCACATTCAAATGAAATGTTTGTATTTCGTTATTAAAATCGAGTTTCGAACTTTAAACAATCTGATAAATTTGTTTGTACAGATGTCACGACAACTGGACTGGTGCTAAATGCGACCAGAAGCCCTGCGATCCACGATGCGCGGAACACGGCCAATGTAGAAACGGTACCTGCGTTTGTAGTCAAGGATGGAACGGAAAACACTGTACTTTACGTGAGTAAACGATTTATTAAGCCAATTTGCCGGATCACGTACTTTGTGACGGTTCAAATATCCGAGCACAATTCCGCAATCGGCACCCAAAATGTATTCTTTCGTGTGTTTGTATGGGTAAAAAATGTGTTTCTCGTAGTCTCGTTTTTTTCCTTGCTAACATTGTACAAGAAATTTATTTTTAGCGGGTTGTGAAAACGGCTGCAGTCGTAATGGACTTTGCATACTGAAGGACGGCGAATACGGATGCGAGTGTCGTCAGGGATGGGCAGGTCGAGATTGTAGTATTCATCTTGAGATAGAATGCGACGACGAGAAGGATAACGACGGAGGTATTTTATTAAATAAACAACATTTTTCAATTGTCTTTTATCCTGTGAAATACTAATTTTTGTTTTGAACGTTTCACAGATCTGACTTTCAGTTGTAGGAATTGCAGTGTTACACCTAATTTTATGTTTCTTTTGCCCATTCAGAGTTAATCTTCTCAGTTACTCACCATTGTCTGTAGCTAAAGTGAAAAGTGATAACTTTTCGGAAATATGTTTTTTCATGTTAGCTGTCTAGTAAAACGGAGGGTTCGACATGTTGGACAGATTGTTGAAATGTTATACAACAAAGAAAAAAGGAGAAATAAGTTGTAAGAATCGAAGCGATCCGCGGGCGTACACGAAGAACGTGCTCTTCTTCCACGAAATTGGAAATATCCGGGAATATGAAAAGACGTTACGATTGGCATACTTTTTAATAATAAATATATTTTTATTGCAAACTTTTGCGCCCAAATAAATGCGAGTCTTATATAAGTCCACGCAGAAGAAGTTTAATCATATTCCGGCAAGGAAAAGTATTATTAGGGACGAAAAAAGTTGGGTCAAAATCTGGTGCGGTCTGATCAAATTACTTTTCCACTACTGAGCGATGTCTCTCTCCCGGCGCGGAAATGTGTAATAGACTATTTCGTCGGCTTGTGTTTTTTACTCGCTGATTTTCCTGGGATAATCATTTTATAATCTATCGAGAGCAGTTAAACAACATGCAAAATGTATAACTATAAATAATTATTTTTTTAAAAAGTTCAAGCTGAAGCATAATGAACCGAACGTCACACACTGAGAAACATCCAAATAAGTATTACAACCATGACAAAACAGTTAATCACTTAATGGTCGGTATAATCATAAGTCCCTGAGCCATCACACCTCTTGTTGACTCTGTCGTTTTTATATACTTGAGTTCACATATCTACTCCTTTTCTTATATCATTATTATATTTTAAGTAATTAAATATTTCAAACAGTATAAATTTATTATATTAATTTGTATATCAAAATACAAATCTCGATGGTCACTTTATTAACTAGGGGGCTCCGCTCGCACCGCCTCCTGCGCGCCATCCCAGGGGGCTGTCCCCCTTGACAGACTCACATGTGCACACATGCATACACATGCACACCCAAACACACGCACACCCTCACAAACACACATATATCCCTATTTGAAAAGGAGATTTGGCAACAGTATAGTGTAGTACGACATGAGAATAACATGAGTGTGGCGAGAGTCTGGCTACAGGCTAGCTCATGAACGCGAGCCATTCTGATGCCATATTGATGCCTTCCTTTTGCCATCTTGTTGCCTGACTCTCATTTGGCAATAGTGTGGCAAAGGTATAGCTTCAATATGGCAACATCATCATCATTATCAATCATTATCAATAAGCATCATTAAATATCAATATCGCCCATCGTCATCATTAATCATTAATATCACCCATCGTCATCATTAATCATTAATATCATCCATCTGCAACATCAGTCATCTTCGCCAGTAATCATCATCATCACTTTATGATGATGATTACTGGCGAATTACTACCTAATCTACTTTCTGACAATACTGACTTGCTCTATTTTACTTCCGAACTCACCATACATAGACCTGTTCTACTTGCCCCATTCTACTTCCAGTCTACTATATATAGACCTACTCCACTTGACCCTTTCTAAATCTGACCATATACAGACCGGCTCCAATTGACTAACTCTCCTTCCGGTCTGATCATATACGAACCGATTCCACTTAACTAACTCTACTTCCGGTCTGACCATACATATATCTACACTACTGGTCCCATGCTGCTTTCGGCCTGTCCACAAATAGACCAACTCCACTTGGCTCATTCTACTTCCGGTCTGTCCTTAAATAGACCAACTCCACTTGGCTCATTCTACTTCCGGTCTGATCATAAATTAACCGACTCCACTTGGCCCATTCTACTTCCGGTCTGACCATACATTGACCAACTTCACCTGGTCCATTCTACTTCCGGTCAAACCATACATTGACCAACTCCACTTGGCCCATTACACTTCCGGTCAAACCATGCATTGACCAACTCCACTTGACCCATTCTACTTCCGGTCTGACCGCACTGAGAGCAATGAAGTGATTCGCCAGCACAAGACTTGTGTTGGGACCACACATCAAAGGACACAATTATGTAAATATTGAAATAAATGAAAAAGATAAACACATACTTAGTTTCTTTCTTTATTTATAACCTTTATATATGTTTGTCTTCTGCTTTGCGTTTTCAACAACAAGTCTTTTGCTGCCGTAACACACTATTTCTCTCAGTGAATAGAGATATATTCCACTTATGGACCTGAATTATCACGGCGGCAGCGGCGGCGGTGAAAGCGATAGATTTTTATTAAATAAGAAGATAATTTTATTATTTATTACAATTGTTATGGTGACAACATGTTATGGTTGCTGTAATTATTTTATAGTCATTATTCAAAGCTTCAGTTTAGACACTGCAATAAAGTATGATTGCAAGAACTGTGATGTTTCGGGCACCTACTAATTTGTTAGCTGTGCTGACGATAGCGTATGATAGGAGCTAAAACTCACTATTTGTTATGGTTGCAAATACCAGTTTTTCTCTGAGTTTTAACGTTTATAATTAATGAGATTTACGCGTTTGAATTTTTCTGAATGAGTTACATAACTGTTTATTGTGAAAACATAAATGATAAGTTAACAAGAAAATGCGAAAGTACAAAACCCCGTCTGATTTCGTTGTAGATGGCATGATCGATTGTTCCGACAGCGAATGTTGTTCTCACGTGAATTGCACCGAACACCTAATGTGCATTGCAAGCAGCGATCCCGTAGAGGTGTTGCTGCGAAAACAACCGCCCAGCGTCACAGTCGATTTTTATCAACGTGTCAAGTTCATCGTGGAGGAAAGGAGCGTGCAAAGCTATGCTCACATGACCGAGTATACCGAAAAGTAAGAACGGAACCTTATCTTTCAATCAGTCCGATCGTGTGAATCGTTCGCTGTTTGACTAACATTTTTGTTTTTTTCTTTTCCTGTCCTTTGTTGATATACATATATACCAACCCATTTGCAAGCTAAAAAATATATCTATGTCAACAACAATGATGCTAATCAACATTAATGATAATCAAATAATCAGATCTTACACACGATAGCACACGGTACAAAAGCGTCGGGATAGACGCAATCGAAGCAACAGGACGCTTTTGTACGCGTAATTCAAACCCACATAACGTTGATGAGAAAACTGCGAAAGAAAAAAAAAGAAAGGATGACGAGCGTGTGTCTTAAGTTTCGAATTTGACGAGAAAGTAGGCGAGAGAGGCGCAAGTGAATTGCGCCTGTGACGGAAAAGAGACAGATGCACAGTCGGAGGTTCGTGTAAACGATGAATTCGCTCGTCACTCGTCATGTAGAGTCAACTTCGACTGACCGGAATCGGCGCCGAAAAGTGTCGCGACAATTCGCGACCGCAGCAGAATCCCAATTTGAGCTCGTACTTCCGCAACGGACGAACAGCAAGCTGCGGGACTTTTAAATTTGGACTCTGTTGTTACGCAAGCAAACCAACCTTGAATCGAGGGAAACAACACTTCCGCCAATCACTTTCAACTTCCCGCTCCCTGTGTCGATAAAACCTTCCCTCCTTCGAGTGTCAGGTGCATAAATGCAGTAAACGAAAAAATGAATTAACCAGCAAATCCGAGAGCAAAGTGAAAGAAAGTACAAAAACGAGCGCACGCAAATTAGTTTTGTTTGCAATTACTCGCCGCGCTGTTTTACACGTCGAAGCATGCCTTTATTTTCGGACAATTCAATTACATTGATTTCGCCAAGTTCAATGCGCAACGTTTTTTCGCCGAATAAGAACCAAAATGCTGTTTTCGCGGTGGCGAAAAAATGAATCGAAAAACAGAAGTTGGCGCGAGCGCAGTCAAAGAAAAGCCATTATCGCAACAAAATTGAATCGAACTTCGGCTTGAGAAATAACGTACTTCCGGTGATACTCCGCGCCGACAAACAAATCGCCGATCGTAAATTGATCGTGGCGTTTATTAATTTTCGTCCGTTCCTTTTTGCTCTGCATTACTTTGCGCCTATTCTCCCTTTTAAGTTACAATGCAACTGATCCTCGAGGGATTCGTGTACATTGTCTAGTGTTATATCCTGTGTGTGCACTCTACCAATAACCCACACCAAAAATTATCAATCAGACTCTGATTAACTCAGATTATCGAATTACCGCGAGATTGACAGTTTATTGTAATTCGTACAACGCATATTCAATTGAAACGTGATTAACAATATACATAAAAAACGAGAACAAAAAAATGCTTTTTTTAGTAATTTCGCTCCAGTTTGAGTCACTGTAACGTACGTTGAGAAATTTTGCAACTTTGATTTTCGAGTGTCGAAGGCTTCTAGCCGCGTTAGTCTTATCGCATTAATCGTCGGGGCAGTGCTGAATAGCGAACTTTCAACGTGAACAACAGATGTCGCCTCTGACAGTTAAGCTTAAAGTTGTTTGTGTTTTTACGTGCTGAACAAGTTTGGGGCACTGTCCCGGCATTTTGTAAAGATTTTACAGGTTGGAAAAAGGTGTGAGACTGCACCGAAGAGTCACGTTTTCTCGGTTCACTTCAAATTTGAACGGTGCTCAAATTTGAAAGCAAACAACTCAGTTGAACAACTCAGTTGTCGAAAAACCTTGAACACCGATGAAAAGTGTTGGACATTGTGGCTTCACCTGACATCTGGAAGAGCCCCAATGCATTAAAATAACGATCTCTTAATGACCTAGTTTCCACTTGGTGGACACGAGTTTGAACGAAGATTTGTAAACATTTGCACAATTCAGTACATCGTTCGGGACGACGGAATTTTATTAATTATTCTATATTACGCGTTCATCGGGAAGACAAAAACGTGGAATAATATGCGCGTTCGATTCATAATTGACGATTGAAGATGAAGACGATTTCCCAATTACCGCGGCTTCGTAACATGCATATCGAAATATTTTAGAGTTTTTCGATTGGAGGTTTTAATGAGCGCCGAACGTAATTAAATTTCAACTTTGTAGACTATAAAGGATTATGTGTAGTTTGTATCATAAAATATGGAAATTACTTCGGCCCTTTTACGTTCGACTAATAAATTTTAAATAACGACATGATTGTCACGCGCGAAATATTCTAATTGCTAACCGTACAATAAATAACGCTTAATGAAACACGTTAAAAAGCCAGCTGCGCGAACGCGAACTCTTATTTTTGATGTAATGAAACATAAAGCGACTCGGGCTTTACGGAGCAAATTATTATTTCAATACACGCGTTTATACCGAAACAGCGTACGCAGATATAAAAAGGCAATAAAAACACGGCATTGAACCAACAAACCGTTTCCGTACGTAATACAATCCAAACACCGGCTTGTTTCAATCCAAACTAATCTAATTGTACAAAATTTATCCGCAAATTACGCCAACAGGGCCCGCATACTTGGCCGAATTATATACCGTTACACGACTGCCATAACATTATGCAAACGCACTTAATTTATCACACTTGCATAGCTAATAACTTGTGCGAAAATGATTTAAAATCGCTCAAGATCCGGCGCGGAACTATTGCGCGCGCGTCGAGAATAGCAGCCGCGTTTCGGCGCAGCGAAGAGTGCGTATCGCCCGCGGGGCAAAAACAAAAGCCTTGTCCGAGTAATTTGCAAAATGTAATGATCCTGCCGCGACGCGCGACAGTTTCAAACTCGTGTTTACCAGCAATGTAACATTGTTCGTCGAGCAAGCGAGTGATTGTGCGTTCATGTGCGTGACTGTGGTGGCGCCTGCCCTCCGGGCAAGGTGTCATTAGTTTGTGTTCACGTCTATTGTTCTTGTAAAGACAAACGCGGCGTTGCTCCAATTCCGCGCGAGCTCCAAAAATTGCGCTAAGCCGCACGCATTCCGCGCCCGAAAATTCGCAAGCCGGAGCAACGTCGCGCTTGTCGCGCAAAATGTGAGTTCTGTGACCGTGGTAACACCCTTTCTTCTCGTTGGTTTTCTCCCACACGTAGAGCGTACTGGAGTTCCTTTACACCGCGGTAAGTTGCAGCTCAGCTCTGGCTAATCGTTCGTGTCCAAATACTTATGCTCGTCGCTCGATCATATATCATTTATTTATATCTTCTTCCTTTCATATGGTCTGTATTACATATAGCCCGTTGTTCTTTTCTTTGTCTTATCTTTGTGTTCGTCTCACACGTACCGTCGAGCGTCACACGCCGCGGCCGGCCCGGAAACCCGCGATCGCGTAGCTCCTGCCTCCCTTCCTGTCAGAACCAACTTTGCTCCAGTTCAAATTCAATATCATTCAAGTATCACTTGAAACAACCCAGTTTCATTCTTCACCCAATCTGCAAATCATTCTTCCGGTTGGGAAACCGACCGTCCATTAATGATCATTAACCGGACCAACGTTGGCCCAGAACTGGCAGCCAGTAGTGTTCCAGTAACAGCTAATAAAAGTACTATTTTTGGCCTGGTTGTAATGCAACGATACAAAATAAATAAACGTCAGTACTGGCCCAGCGTTGGCCCAATACTGACAGCCAATCGTCAGCAGTCAGTACTGGCCTAGCACTGAACCATTTCTTTTTCCGCTGTGGGTCTTTACGGTGCAGTTAAACCAACCGATAAGCCCCAGAGACAAAATTTCTTCCTCCATGTAAGATCTCCTGTTCGAGTTAGAAAAAAAGGATTCCATCCCAATCCAGGTCGCCCCTCCTCGCTACGCGATCCGGCGGCACCGCGCCGCGGATCATAAATACATATAAAGCCATATGTATATATATATCTGTGTGGGAGCGCGCGTGCGCGTGTGTGTGCTTTTTAGTTCGTACTGTGCTTATCTTACTTTCTGCAAAATCCCCCTTTAAATCCCGTTTCATCCGGTGACCCGCTGATACAAAGCGACGTACCCGTCCGATGCGATTTGACGCGGCTCACGAGCTGCCGTCCGCGCTCCAATTTCGCCGCGCCTCTCGTTATTGAATCCAGATTCGGCGCCCGAGATCGCTATGTATCAGACGGCAATCGCGAAAATTTGTCACGCCAAAAGTTCATCGAAAGGATGGCCGGTCAGGCGACGGACGTTTGGTCGAGCAAATTTTCGGGGACAAAATAGAAAAGAAACGATTGCCGAAGGGGACAGGGAGGGGGAGAAAAGAATGACAAAAGAAAATGAAAAAAGTGGGGAATAAATGAGAAAACGCGCGCCGGGTGAAACGTACTTGTCGTCGTCGTAAAACTCGACCACTTATCGATTGATCGATTGACAACTCGTTATGGTATGTTGTCGCGTCACGTTTGTGTAATCATGTATTGTCTTGTCTTTCTGTCTGTTTAGCGCAGCTACTTTGCTTCCCGTATTAGTCTAGTGTTTGTGTTCATTTAACGTGCAAAAAATAACCGACACTAGAGCACTCAACAGCTGTCTGTTTGTGTTAGTGAACGTCAAAACACCGTACACTTTGTTTTCCAAACAAAAGAAGAGAGAGGAAGGAAAAAAGAGAGAAAAACAAAGAATAAGAGGCAATTTTTGTTTTTCCAATTTCCGTTTCGTTTATTACCTTTTGTCTGTACTTTGCGTTCGTCACGTGTTTCAGTTTGCTGCCGTTATGTGTATATAAGCAACAATTTTATGTGATATAATCTGTAGCAGAGTATGAAGAGTATGAAGTCATTGGTACAAATCGTTATGGATACTCTACGTCATATATCTAGAGACGCGAAATCTATATAAACGACACAGTCGCCGAGAACAATTATGCGAGTACAATTCAGATATGATATACGAATCACAAACGATCCCAAGCAATCCTGTCCAGCCTCTTGTCTGCGTCTTTTTTACCACTGTCTTACTTCAAACAACAACTCCCCGTAAAACTTTTCCCCGACAACTTCCCTCCACTCATGTGTATGTCTCACTGTCTTCCCCGGTCCCGCTCCCGACTTTCGTCTATCTCTCTCGTCTATCTCTATCACTTTATCTTTTTCTCTCCCAACCCTCACACTTGTGACATCGGTTTCCCCCATTTTATTATTCAGTTCCAAAGAGTAGTCGATCTAATAAAGAGCAAGATACAAGAAGAACAAAGCAGAAACGACAAAAGAGTCGGCCCGAAAAACGAGTCAGAAAAGACGACAAAAAAGATCAAATATCGAGAAACAAAAAACAGAAATGAAAGAAAACGACTTAGTCATACCAAAGATAGGCAAATCGGCAAAGTTGAACGATTATGACACGTTGTGCGTCGTTGGCAAATGGTTTCAGTAACTTGCAATTGTTGCGCGGTCCGATAACAGTCGCGCCAATCATTCGCCGTTGTTGCATAAATTAATGGACTCGCTATGTTTCGATAATTGGCGCTCGTCGAGCGACACAATTAACTTTATAAAGCCGTCCCTTTGTCGTCGGCCAAGCCGAGCTTTCAATACGCGACGCCATTGTTCGACGACGAATCGCTTTCCGATCGTCTCGCGCCTTTTTTTCACCAAACTTGACCGCTTGACCGCGAACCGCGCGCGAAGCCAACAATTACAAGTTCCGTCGGCCGAAGCGCGACCGTTGTCGACTTCCGAGGAGGCAGTCGCACTAATCACTACCACATCTGCAATTAATTGAATCGCGATTGTCTCTGCCCATCTCTGGTCCGGCGGATCGATCGAATCACTGAGAGTGCACGACCGAGTCTTAGTTGGCGTCCTCTTTGACCAACACTCTTTTATTTACTCATTTTGTTCCACCTCCGATATATCGAAGATTCGACCAGCGAACCCAAGAGATAACCAGCTTAGCAGCTGGACGACTTACACTTGGAATACGTCAACTCGAAATAACACTGTGCTGTTGCTTTACATAGACCCCGTCTTGCGTTTGCATCTGATTTTCTCGGACTTGTTCATTTCCAGCCACCTGATTTTTGTCTATTTTTGTTCCAAAATCTTGGTTCCGAAACTAGCGACAACACTGAATGCTGGGCTGTTTCAGTTCCCCTTCTTTTTTCCCCGGGCGTTATCAAGGTGGACGTATTCTGGTCTTTTGTTTCAGCGCTGTTATGACAGACACACCCGCGTATGCACTCACACACAGATGTTGAAAAGTTTGACTTTGGTACCCAATCTCGATGACGCCATGTTCGCGAATGTCTCACGAAGGGAAACCGGGAATCCGCCCAAGGGGAACGCGATTTTGAGACAACGCGTGCCGCGATACGACTGTTCCTTTCATGAGACGAGCGCGGATGTGAGCCCTAGATGACGGGGTGCCGAAACCCAAGGTTAAGTGTCCTGGATTCGTCGCAAACTCATCCGCCAGATATGAGCTGGCTTCGATCGCAAGAAGACTCGGCGATTTCGCATTTCAAACACATTTTTCGGAAGGAAGCACGCGAATAAGATGTTCGACGGAACGAGATTACTCGCGAAACGTTAATTTTGTTGGGTTTTGATGCCCCGTCGCCAGGCGACGATGGTCTTATCATGCATTTATTTGATCCCACCGGAGGCTGTACGGAACGGTCTTGATTATTACGCCCTTTGTCATGTACCCAGCACTTACGTGACTGCTTTCGAAGTACATGTATATGCGAGCTCTCCATAAACTCTCAATTGATCAGATACCCATTTACCTAAGTTACTCATCATTTTGTTTACGTATATTATACGTACACGATATTAATGCATGACATTCTACCTCATATGACTACTTTTTCTTTAGACAATGCGCACCTCAAGTGAGTCACGCGCGTGGCTGTCCGGCGTCTTTTGCCTGCAAGCAAGAAGCCGGATAGTCCGATGCCGTTCGCCGGAATAGTCACCTTTCCAACATCAAAGCTCATAGTGACGATTTGGCAAATTTCGATTGAACAAAAAAAACAAGTGATGATTGACGATGTTGACTGTGAAAGCGAACGGTGCCGAGGAACTACGAGGAACTCGATAGCTGAGCCTTAATTTCTAAATTTGTAACAGCCGCGTAGCCGTGATGCGAGGCCAGGTAGTCACGGAGCAAGGCCTGGGTATAATAGGCATCCGCGTATCGGTCGATAGAGAATCTCGTCTCGGATTCACGCTGACCAGGAAAGACGGATGGTAAGTCCGGCAAAGTTGCCTAAACCTTGCTACTCTCACACTGTCATTCCGATGATGATATCCGGTAGAGACTTTTAGACCTTGTAAAGAACTAAGTTAGCGGTACAGACAGATCAGCAGATGGTAAAAAGAAAGGTAAGGTCGATATTGAGCGTCAGTTTGCGGAATGGACGTCGTTTGCTGAGAAAATCCTAACAATACATTCAGTGTATGCAGAAAACTGTTATATTTCAATCAGGATATCGTACTAGTATTCGCGGATATACCATCATATAAAAGTTTGAAAATTTGGACCATGACATACTGATGTCATACTAGACTGAGAGTCAGGTAACGAGATGGCAAGATGATTGCAATGATATCATCAATATAATTCTTGATTATGATCCAGCTTGTTGTCACACTCTTGCCATACCATGTAGCAAAATATGAACTTTTTGAAATTGTCGGTCTCTTAACGTTTGCCTATCCAAAGTCAACCGATCCTCTTGATATGTAACATTTGTCTGCACGAGGAAATGTCGTGAATCACGCCTTCCTCAGATTTATTTACGCTGATCTGGAACACCCTTCGGCGCAGCCGGCAGGAAAATTACCCGTCTCGGCGTGCAGATACAGTGTCAAACGAACTATTGTCCGAGCACGGTTTTTATGGCAAGGTCTAGAAGTGTTTACTGCGCGAGAGCCGTTGCATCCGCCACGACTGACCGAAAACCTGCATTGAAGGTTCGACGTGCTTGTGAACGGCGGCGGGGCTGTAACGTTGCAATTCCAGCGGAGCCCCTTCCAGCCCTCGATTAAGACGGTGTTCGCGCCGTGGAACCAGATCGTCGTGCTGCCGCCCATCGTCATGACCCTCAAGGAGACGGAAACCTTCAAGCCCAACGAAGCGCCTCGACTAACTTTCGGCAGTAAGTTCCCGCCCGGGTGTGGCGTTGCGTAACAACTATTAAATTTGATAATTACACACGAAAATACCCGATCGAAGACGCGCAACTCGACGTAACCATTAATTCCGCGAGGCTATTAATTGGCCCCGTCGGGCCAATTCGAATAGTTTGGCACGATAATGGAATCTACGGCGGGGGAGGGGCAGCAAGGATTTGTCGTCGAAAGACAGTTGTTTTAAGAAATTGGTTCCACTTGAAATTGAGTTGACTTAAACTGGGTCGGATTTGATCAGTTCTAAGTAGTTTCCAAATTAGATGATTTAGGTATGGGCCAAGGCGAGGTAAGTTCATTTATCAAAATAAGTTTCGAACGATCAGTCGAGTCAATTTCTGCGAACGGACATTTCTCACAGTCTCGCTGCCATGAGATATATTTCTCAATCTGAAATATATTTCAGTTTGGCGTAATACAAATTAACGGTTTCTTGACCATCCAAAATTTGCAATTCTTATTCATCTACGAATTGTGGGAAAGATATATTTGGATACGTCTGTGATAATATGTTATGATAGAGCGACGGCTACAAAATGTGGAAAGAAATTTGCAAACATGTTCGGAGAGTTTGTCGTTGATTTTCTCGAGATGGTCATAATTTGCAAAGGCATACTTCCACAATACAGAAAATCCGCAATACATGGGTTAGTATTTTCAAATCCGTTACTAAGCGTTATCAGTAATACATGGAAACTGTAACACATTTTTTATAGTTAAATTTGTGAGTCATATTGTCACATAATCAATCCATCTCTTGATACTTTTACCAGATTTTAATGCTAAAAATAAGGTTATAGTAGTTTCAAGTCGAGAAAGTAATTGGTTTGGTATGGCGGGCATCTAATAAATCGTATATATATAGTTTTTAATAAACTTTTTAATAAAAAAAAATGTACACTACAATAGACACACTTAATTTGCTAAAACAAAAAAGGGATTCCTGAATAAGCCATGCTTCCTAATGCTATTATAAGAACATTATGAGGTTCGCCTCATGAGGAAGGACTCACAGGGTACTAACAAGGCTTGCATTAGAAATTCCCTATATAAATTTAAATAACGTTACGAGGCCATAACTAAACTCTTCAAAAATTCGCTTATCGTGACAGGAATCCTTTCATTTTTCAAATGAAAAAGATTTTTCTTTTGAACAAAAAGATTTTTCGCATAAATTATGCATAAAAAGAATTCCTGTCATAATGGAAGCAAAATCAGTGCACTCTTAATAGTTTCACAATAAAATGGAAAAACTGTCACAAAGAATAGATGAATTTTTGGATATACAATTTTACTCACGGTAGAGATTGCACGTATTATTCGTTTAAAAATCTATCCCTTTCATAATGAAACGAAATCTTGTCAGTATGAAATTATCATCTGGTCATTATTAATAGAAGCAAAATGTGCATTTTGAAACTAATGCATTGTTCACGTTAAAATAAATCCGTTTCGTTTCAAACGAAATTTCATTAAAATAAACGGAACGACAATAAAATTGCAGTCCTTTGACCGTAATATGACAATTTATAAGAGTGCATGCTGAAATAAAGCCCGCGTTATTTGGATCAATAATGCAAAACGCAGTCATGTCTTATAAGGCTCTAGTGATGCTACCCTATAAGTTCATTAACGGGCATTCAGATTGTTCGCCTTATCAGCACCTTATTATTACAGCACTATTTACACCTTATACCGTTAAGTAATAATACCTTATAAGGGTAGGATTGTTATGACATTAATATGCCCTCATGTTTCCTGTCAGCAAGGCTGTAATAAGATCCTATTCAGGAAGTCTTCTAATACTGCCTTATCATGCCCTTTCTAGGGGTGTTGCGTAACCCCATTGCAATTTCTGATTAAATATAATTTATAATGCAAATACGTAATAAGGCCCCATTATAATGGCCTCATGCCAGCCTAATTACAAGTTCTACTAGGTCGATTCAAATGCCGTGTCGAAGAATGTCAGACCCCAATAATTACTGGTGGACTTAATTTATGCTGCGCATGAAATTAACATGGTCCAGAATTTGTTTCGCCGCAGAAACAATTTGCTTTGAATGCAATGACAAACTCTCCATTCGAAATTTCATTCGCTGCCCCAAAGCCAAAGCAACCCCGCCTACCGCGGAATCTTGCCAACAATTCTGCAGCACTTTCGCAATCTTCATTCTAACAAATCCACAGCGACGACATTCGCGGAATTTTCGGGCAACATATTCGCAAACCACGAGCCGTGCATGGACCACGACCACGAGACCCTACGGCCCATCATCGTGGAAACGTGGATGCCGGAGAAAGTCGGCGGTCTTGCCGGGGAGAGTCTCATTTTCGCGGAAACGCAGGTAACTAAAAAAACGTGGCGCGAAAAAAAGTGTCGCGCGTCAAAATAGCTCTAGTCATTTGCATTAAATAACGTCTGTCCTCCCAGATCGTGCAAGAGTCAATTGAAATTCCCGGCTCGAATGTGTACCTAATGTACCTCAGCAGCCAGGCGGCCGGTTACATGTCAATTGTGCGCATGCAATTAACGGAGGCGTACATCCCGAAGTCACTAACACACGTGCACGTGCACGTGGAGATCGAGGGCTCTTTGTACACGAAAACGTACGAGGCCGACCCCAACCTCACGCACACGTTCGCGTGGAACAAGCGGAACGTGTACAAACAAAAAGTGTACGGGATCGCGCAGGCAAAGATCTCGGTCGGCTACCAGCACTCGACGTGTCGCGCGGTCATTTGGGAAACGCAGACCGCCACGCTCACGGGATTCGACGTGAATATTTCCGAGCTGGGCGGTTGGGGCCTGGACATACACCACCATTACAACTTCCACGGGGGCATACTGCAGAAGGGCGACGGCTCGACGTTGCATTTCAATAACTACCCGCGTATGGTCAAGGTGGTCATGGGCACGGGGCTGCAGCGCAACTTCTCCTGCGACGACTGCAACGGCCTGGCAAAAGACGCGAAGCTGTTGACCCCTGTCGCTCTAACGAGCGGCCCGGATGGAAGCATTTACGTAGGGGACTTCAATCATGTGCGGAGAATCGATCCCGAAGGCAACGTCAACACGGTTATGATTCTTGGGTAGGTACTCGCCGCCCAACAGCGCAACCACTGCATTTCCCTTGCTTTTTCACTCAACTTGCTTCTTTAGACGGACGTAAAGTAAAGTAGAAGATAGTTTGCAATAAAGTACGTATAAATGAAAGTAGTGAGACATTAAAACGATTTCAATTACTTTTTCATGGAAAAGAGAAACGTAGATTCGGATAATGATGGGGACCTGTACTTTTTCTCTTTCTATTTTTATAGTATTTATATAGTTTACGTTATTATTGTTCCTTTATGAAACCCTATTAAATAAATCAGATTTTTCAAATTGTTCAGATTTTTCAGGATGATAAATAATGCGTTAAACAATTGTAAATTTGTAGAAATTGTTTAGTAACCAAAATAAAAAATTAAGAAATAAATGCCGTTAATTCGTTAAAATTAACGAATTTTTCAGAATTTAAGGTAGTACTAGCGGTACAGTCAGGTCCAAAAGTTTATTCCAACTTATTATTTGTTTATTCAGTGTTTACGC
>JABFPB010003217.1:0-17664 GCA_022817645.1 Ceratoteleas bidentatus
GCTAAGCTGAGGAGCGGCCATTTTGTATTTAGATTCGAGTAGTTTGATTGAAAATTATTGAGATTCGAGATTATATTTTGCGGACGTCATCGCGGGCGCCATTCTGCGACTAAGTTAGCTACAAAGGTTGTATGGGAAATTCTGGGGGTTGCTTGAATTGTTGTTTGCGAATTAGAGAAGCTGGAGACGTCTTATTTTTTTTTAGATCCCAGATCCTTTTGTTCGGACGTGGAGAAAATCCGCTTCACGGATGACTCCAGGGACTGTTGGTTAGGTTTCTGGGCGATCGGATATCCGTGGCGAAGTGGACGTCACGGAATTTCGAGCCACAACATTTTTGTGACCGAAATTGTCACGTCACAAATGGCGATCCTGCCAGGATCTGGGAATTTATAGGTAGGACGTCATTTTCGAGGCATTTTTCCTTTTTGGTTGCCGAGAAAGGGTTGTCGGGGACAAAAACGGGAAATCCAACGAAAAGAAGTTTCATGATAATTCGTCAAATTCCAGTAATTCGACGAAAAAGTGGTCTAAAATCAGATTGCTATTTTGTTCCGAACTAAACACTTTGTTTTGGTTCGAAAATGAGTCCGTACATTCGAGTTCGGACGAATTTCCTGGCTTTATTAGTTTTGTATTTTCCTGCCGCGGCAGTGTTTTGATTGTCGCCCCTGTTGGTTTGCCCCGATAATTCAATTCGAATTCCGCGCGTGACGCGGAGTTGAAATACTCGCCGAGCGCGCCATCTATCCGCTGGCTGACAGCGCCGCCGCCGACCCGCCATCCGCCATTCTTGATCGTGGCCGGCGAGCTGGGCGACAACGTTCCGCGCCAACCCCGGAGTGAGCGTGCCAGGTCGACCCATCCAACCTCCCGAACCACCCGGACGACTACCCCGAGAGACCAGAGTCACGAGGTTGCCGCCCGACTTCAGCAAGTCCCAGGTTGGTGGCGAAAAGGGCGATTGCGAGTGTCGCAGTGAGACCGGCGAGACGGTCGTTTCGGACGCGAGTTACGGGCTAAAAAGTGTCGAGGGCGTGAGTTTGGGCGCAGCGGGGGTGCCACGCGAATCGGGAGATTCGTCGGGCTGTTTGCGGTCCCGGGCGCGTGATTCGCGCGGTTCGGGCCGATAACCAGTTCGCATCGTGTGCGGCGCGCGGGGAGAGACGGACGCGGGCGGTCACGTGACGCGAACGCGCGCTGATTGGTTCGCCGCGCACAGCTGACATGCCGGCTGGCGAGAACGGGCGCGAGTGAACGGCGAAGCGTTCACGGTCGAAGAATACATGCGTCGCTACTCACGGGCGCGCGGGCCGGAACTTTTGCGGACGGACAGATCGCGCGTGCGTTTCTGCGGGCATTCTCGCGGACGGGAATCGCGGGACATTTTCGTGGCGCAGCGAGTGGCCGATTGCGGCGTACCGGCGTGAGGGGTACCCGGGACGTGCGACGGGAAAGACGTAGCGGATATACGCGAGTTGGCAGGTCAGACAATCCATGCGTCTTACTCGATGATTCATTCGACAGCGGTCGATTTGAGTGAACGATCGATTTGGCAATTAACGTGAAAAGGAGAATTTCACAGCGTTGTTAATCGTTGATGTTTTCGATAGTTGACATCCCCAACCCTTTTCGGGACGATATTGTGCCAACATAACCTTAACCCAATGTTGACATTTGTAGCTGTCACAACCTGTTGATTTAAATCGAACTAAACGATATTGAAATTCGATTCAATATCGTGTTCATTCGATTTGAAATGCTTTAGCATCAGACGTTGAATTTCCGATGTTAGTCCCATTCCCAGATTAAGTCCGATATTAATTTGAACGAGATTAATTCCAGTGTTGGTCTATATTGTGAATTAATTCCCACATTGATTTAGATTCCGAATTACTACCAATATTGATTTAATTTCCGAATTAGCTCCAACATTAATTATTCCAATATTATTGTTATGGGATCCAATCAATAATCACCGACTCGACAATCCGAATTATGGTGGGGCGAATTCAACTTGATTGATTTCGTCGACGCCTCTAACGATTTTGGAAAGGGTTTATCGTCGAGGTAAATAGTTTTTCGGGTTGTTTACGTTTGTGATAGTTAATTTGGGAATTGTTTGATATGGAAGTTAGTGCTTTTGGGTTGCTTAGCGAGTAAAATGAGAAACCTCTAATTAGATATTGGTCGAATATATGATTTGGACGTACATTGCTGTGACGACGAATGAATTCCAGATTTGTTTATTCTCGAAATAAACAATTTTGGGAACCCGTCCTCTCATTTGAATGTGAGTGGACGATAATTTTTATGTGGACAACTATTTAAATTTTGACAATAAAAGTGGTCACTTCGAATTGTGACAATACTTGTTTGTGAGATACATTGCCTTTTGGGGAGTAGATGGTGAGGCCTTTAATGAACACAATGGCCACGGCACTGGCAGTGCCCCCTCGACCGAGGACGGTACCCGGTCGAGGGCGGGTTCGTAGGATTCGGAGTCTAGTCTCACGCTGGGTTGACTCCTTAAACGACGAGGAATGCGTTCAACATCTACGTCAACGCAATTTGAGTCAGGCCGGCATTCTACCTGTACTTCGGAACCGACTGAAGGCGGATAACCCAGCGCTGGAGGATATTTCGCCGGACTTTCTGGACGACACTCCGGGCGCTCGGGCCGAGTTTGCGGCCATCTTCGATGAGGTGACCGGAGCGGAAGACCTGGCCGGTGGCAATCTAACGCTTCCCCTCGAGGATAATTTGCCCATTCATTCAACACCACCTTCGCCAGCCCATTGCTCGGAGCCGAAGTTGAGCATAACCCGAGGGGAACTCAACCAGACGATCCAGGCCGCCGTTCGGGACGCACTAGCTCGAGCATCTGTTTCGGGTACAATTCCCACCAGGGCCGCGCCACAAACCAATTTTGAC
Source organism: Ceratoteleas bidentatus (assembly GCA_022817645.1). Lineage (NCBI taxonomy): Eukaryota > Metazoa > Arthropoda > Insecta > Hymenoptera > Scelionidae > Ceratoteleas > Ceratoteleas bidentatus. The sequence continues at coordinate 2,935 of JABFPB010003217.1, forward strand.
CAGGCTACCCTTGGGAGAGCTCAACCAGGTATCACGACGGGATTCCAGTCTCAGGCACCCTTCTCGGCTCCGACGAATCCGGTATCGCAGCCGAATGAAGGGGTGTTCAATCCACCTTGGAGTCAGCCAACCTCGAATCTGGTGGACCTTCGACGGGACACCTTACGAGACCAGCGAAGGTCGGACAATTACGGCCCTCCGTTGGCGGCGCTACCGCCGACCACTAGGGACAACTGGGGACGCCCAGCTTTTGAGCAGTTCGACAACCTCATGCGGGATCCCCCACCCACCTATGGAAGACAGACGCTGGGAGCCATTCCCCGGAGGTCGACGGCCCAGGCACCCATGAATCCGACTCGTTTCGCCGATCCTCCCCGGACCAGGGCCCAATTGCAACAGACGTTCTCCCGTGGGATGTTTGGAGACCCGTTGTCTGGCGAGGACGAATGGGATGAGTGCGTCGCTGGAGATCGTAGGGGACATCATCCTGGGATCAGACTAACCAGAGAACGGGAAATACGTTCCGATCTGGAACTCGACAGGGGACTTTACCGAGGAATAATCACCTGATGCCTGTCGTGGACGCTCTGCTAAAGTGGAATTTCAAGTTCTCGGGCGATGAAGATCCAGATGAATACTTGGCAAGGCTTCGGGAAGTCCGGGACATCATGGATCTGCCTGACCAGGAACTTCTAACCTGTCTACCAGTGTTACTCTCTGGATTGGCGGCGGAATGGTTCCGAGAACATCGGAATCAGTGGCCTGATTTTGAGACGTTCGTGACTGCCTTCCGAAACCATTTCCTGGATCCAGACTATCAGATGGCCTTGAGGATCGAAATTGAACAACGAACTCAGGGCGCTGATGAGTCAGTGGCGAAATATCTTACTAGCTTGAGATGGATCCGTCCGGTGACGCCACCCTGGTCTGAGGAAGCGGCAATCGATCAGGCCGTCCGGAATATGTTACCTCGCCTTCAGCTGCTGATAGACGGAGAAGATATTCGATCTTTCGACCAATTAGAACGAGTCGCCACAAGGAGAGAGAGAATTTATGAGAATGCGAAACTCTTCCAGGCTCCACCTACACCAGAACGAGCTTTGATCGCTGGATTCGCCTATCAGGGCGATAGACCCTCTAGGACGAGCAAGGTGACTAGGACCAAAGCCTTCCACCTAGACGAAGACCCCGTCAGCGCACTGGAACTCGAACTATTGGCTCTGAGATCTGAGCGTGATTCGAAGAGACGCGAAGCTCAAGTGGAACGCCAACCTGGACCGAGTAGTGGAACCACGGAACCCACCAGCCTCCCAAACCTGCTGAACTCTGGATATACGCAACCTTGCTGGAACTGTAGAAAACTGGGCCACCATATCCGAGATTGTACGAAGCCTAGAGTCATTCGTTGTTTCGGGTGCAATGCTCCGGGCGTGACCCGGCCCAAGTGTCCGAAATGTTCGGGAAACCGGCACGGGGGCCAGTAAGCGGGACGGACTCCAACCCCCGGTTGTTACCATCGAAAGACGTCCCAAATGAAGTTGCCTTATCGAGTTTGGGAGCTGAGAGGACGGGCGGACATCTTTTGTACCTGGATATCACTATCGACAACATTCCGGTTAGAGCTCTCGTCGACTCGGGATCCACTCGGACGTTTATTAGTCCGGAAATCGCTCTCGTTCTGGAACGAGAGGGCGTCCCCTCCAACCCCTCCGGAGTTCGAGTTCGGGTGGCAAACGGTCAGTTGGTGCCATGCGAGCAGGAATATTCTGTACAGTTGAATATCTAGGATCGATCTCAGAAGTTAGGAGTCGTCGTCTTACCTCCAATGACACTTCCGTGTATCATCGGGGTCGATGCCTTGAAGGTGTTTGGCATGCACGTTGACTTCGGGACATCATCCTGGGGATTCCAACGTGGGAACCCGGAACCCTTCCAGGTCTAGCGAAAGGCGCCAGTTCCAACCAACCATTTCCTGGATGTTTGGACGGACGGAAGTTGTCGACGAAATGGGAGTTTGGAAGCGAAGGCTGGCATAGGCGTTTATTTTGGACCGTGCCATCCAGACAACATCTCGCGAGCTCTAGAAGGCAAACAAACCAACAACCGAGTTGAAATCGCCGCGGCAGTAGAGACCGCCCTTCGAACCCGTGAAATGGGAGCTTCTGAGCTCCGACTCCATAGTGATTCACGCTATGTAGTGGACGCCATCAACCACTGGATGGAAAAGTGGACGAAGAACGGCTGGAAAAACGCCAACCGGAGGGACGTCTCCAACCAGCCCGACCTACTTCGACTAAGGCAGGTACTTCAGGAGTTCGACGAAGTGGAAGCGGTCTATGTGAAAGGTCATTCAACGGACACAGGTAACAGTGAAGCTGACAGATTAGCCAGGGCCGGAGCTGAGGAACTTCCACCGACTCAGAAGGACGTCCTCGAGGAACAGGCCTCCGTTTTGGAAAACCATCCAGGATTGTGTCCCCTCACCAAACGCCAACGAGTCAGGCTGACCGAGATCGTAGATCAGGAGATACCTCCGTTGCCATCCTCGTTCCCAACGACGAGTATCATTGAACACCATATCAACGTTCAGGGGAACGCCCCGGTGAAACAACGCTTTAGGAGGGTATCCCCCACGGTGTATCAGGCCATCTGCGCCGAAGTGGACGAAATGCTACGACTGGGAGTGATCGAACCATCAGCCAGCGAGTGGTCGTCACCAATCGTAATGGTCCGGAAGTCGAATGGAAAGTACAGGTTCTGTATCAACTTTCGAGAGGTCAACAAACGGTCGAAGAAGGACGCGTACCCTCTGCCCACCATAGAGGATATTCTGGATCAACTGAAAGACGCCCGGTATATCTCCACATTGGATTTAAGCCAGGCGTACTTTCAAGTCCCACTGTCCCGTGAGAGCCGTGAAGTGACTGCCTTCTCTGTGCCTGGAAAAGGCTTTTTTCACTTCAGACCAATGCCTTTCGGCCTGACAGGCGCGCCCGGAATCTTCCAGAGGGCCGTAGACCAGATTCTAGCTCGCCGACCTGAACTGCGACGAACATTCGCCTATCTTGACGACATTATTGCCATTTCCAAAGACTTCGACGAACATCTCACACTCCTGACGACGGTTCTCCGAGAATTATGACAGGCTAGACTCGCTATCAACCCGGACAAGTCTCACTTTTGCCGGCCTCAAGCGAAGTATCTGGGTTTCATTGTCAACCAACAGGGGCTACAAGTCGATTAAGAAAAGATACGGCCTGTCTTGGAATATCCACCACCAACGACGGTTAAACAGCTACGGAGACTCCTGGGAATGCTCTCATGGTATCGGCGTTACCTTCCCGACCTGGCCACCATTGTAGAGCCCTTGACTCGCCTTATCAAAAAGGATCAGCCATGGACTTGGGGCGACGAACAGCGCGAAGCCTTCGATCGTGCCAAGCAAGCCCTGATGAGTGCACCTCTGCTGACTTGCCCCGACTTTAATCAGCCTTTCTTCCTTTAAACCAATGCTAGCCATGTTGGCCTGGGAGCCATCGTCAGCCAGAAGGTCCAAGAACATTACTATGTCATTGGATATGCCAGCCGCACCCTCACGGCGGCCGAAAAGAAATACTCAGAGACGGAACGAGAGTGTCTAGCGGTGCTCTGGGCTCTGAAGAAGTTCAGGGCGTACCTCGAACCCAACCATTTCACTCTTTCCACGGATGGCACCAGTTTGAAATGGCTGTTAGGGTTGAAAGGGGCTACGGGGCGCCTGGCTAGGTGGGCCCTCCAACTTCAGTCATTCGACTTTGGCATCGTCAAACGTACGGATATCTCCACTCGAATACCATCAGCGTTGGCCCACAATCCTTCCTCCGAAGGCGAAACCGAGGAAGACACCCTACTTCTAGTCTCAGCCGATTGGACCGGTACCAATGACACTTGGTACCGCTCGATTCAGTCAAGTCAACCAGTTCCCAGAACACAACCCAGACTGGACGATCCGGGACGAGCGCCTCTATTTTCATCGCCCGAACATCATGGTGGACCAGGTTGTCTCTGATTTAGAGGCGTGGAAACTGGTCGTGCCTAAGGATCTGAGAGCTCAGGTTCTGGCGGAATGCCATGACCACCCACAATCTGGCCACCTGGGTACGGAAAAGACTTACTATTGTGTTACCAGGAAGTATTACTGGCCGAACGTGTTTCGTGAGGTGGCGAGATACGTTCGAAGCTGTGAGATATGCCAGAGGATGAGAGTCGACCAGCATCAGAGCGCCGGAGTGATTGCAGGTCAACGAGTATCACTGCCATGGACTACGGTGGCCGCAGATATTATGGGCCCACTACCCAAGAGCAAGGCCGGTTTCGTATATCTTTTGGTGATGCAAGGCCTTTTCACCGGTTGGGTCAAATGCGTGCCTCTGAGGCAAGCCACGGGACCCAAGATAGTCCAAGCCCTTGAAGATGTTATTGTCAATCGTTGGGGCGTGCCCGATCACCTCTTCACAGACAACGGAACGGAGTTCGTGAACTCGACCATCACCGCCCTTGCCAACTCCACGGGGATGACTCACGTGAGGACGCCACCGTATCGACCATCCGCCAACCCAGTAGAAAGAGTCAATCGTGTTCTGAAGACCATGGTTGCCTCCTTCGTGGAAGAACAACATCGAGACTGGGACAGACACATCCCCGAATGCAGGTTCGCCTACAATACGGCGGTCTATTGGTTCTTTACAGACCTCACCAGCTTTTCTAAATTTTGAGCGGGAACCATCAACCGTTATCGCATTACGTAGAGATGCTAAGGGGAAGGTAGAGCCAGGTGATAAATCAGATACGGGAGGTTTGGCCGACCGGATGAAGCGCTTGGGTGCTCTACGGAAACTAATCTCGGGGAACGTAGACGACGCGCGAGCAACTCAGGTGGGGCGATATAACCTCCGCCATAGGCCGGTTCGATTCCAAGTCGACGACTTAGTACTCGCGAGAAACCGTCTACTTTCGTGGGGGGCGAATTACTTCGCGTCAAAGCTGGCACCTTGTTTCGACGGGCCGTACCGCGTTTCGAAAATCGTGAGTCGAACCGTTTACGAAATTACCGAGCTCGAAGATTGACGTCGTACGCTTCGGGTATCCTCGCACGACCTCAAGTTGTACACCTTGCGGAAGCCGTGATCGGGGTGTTCCGTGACCGAAGGGGAGATTCGGACGATCACACTCAAAATCTAACCCTTTTTCCACCAATCGATTAGGACCTAATCGTTAACAGGACGGTTTTCCTTATTATTGTGACTGTTTACAGGATGCGAGACCAGACGAGCCCGGCGGTGAACCTGGCCCGGGTCGCTTTGCGACCTTCTTCTCCTCTTCCCGCCCGCCGGGATCACCGGGCGGCAGGCCCTCGAAACATGGCTGGATGCTACCTGGGGCCACACGAGCCGTCGTTGGATCGTTAGTCGATGGCTGGGCCTCCGCTCACTCCTCCCGATCGCAGGAGCTGAGTGGAGTGAGCCCGCAGTAGACGAGCCTCGCGTCGAGGAGCCCGACCCCCGAACCCTTCACCTCCGTCTACTCGGACGATCCACCCTGCGTTTGGCCGTGGCCTCTACGGCCCTATTGGTACCCTTGGAACTCGCGTGGTACAACCGGCTGGGCCTGGACGCCCTGGACCCAGATTCTCGCCCAGGGGTGTGCCATCGACTGGATCGTCCCGAGGATTCCCTGACTATCTCCGTTACGCCCTCGGCCGATGTTGGAGTTGCTGTCGCGGTCACCGACTGCGTAGACAGTGTCGCTCAGACCGAAACGCCGGCACCCATGGCGCCACTACACGTTTCGCCCGACACTTCGGGCCCGATGTCCCCTCGTTCGAGCCCACGAGACGCCTCACCGTGCAGCCGAGTGCTCCCTCCGCCCCCGCTCAGGGCCCCTTATAGTCCCCTTCCACGGAGAGCAGTTGCGGAGACTCGGGCCCGATTCCCGCCAACACCTGCCCCCTTGCAGACCATCAAGACGGGGGCACGCTGGAGTCCTGACCGGAGTACGCTCGTGGAGTGTACTTAGTCCCTCTGACTGCGGAGATGAGGGAGTCGTTTGCTGTCCATGGGGTCCACTTTCCAAAGTCCCAATTTTTCGTGGACATCACCCAGAAGGACGACGTCTCCGCTGCCTCTCCTATGGCAGCGGAGACATCGCTCTCGTATGGGCGCAAGGACCTCGCCTCAAGGCGTGCTCCCGGGGCACGCAGACGCCCTCTCTCGACACGGAGACCGGCTGCCCACGGTATCATCGAGAGGACGGGAATCGCGTCCCCGGACGGCGGCCCATCAAATTCCACGCCATCGTGACCGACAAAGACCGCGGTAGGTTACGCTCGGCCGGGGCCGGGCCTCCTCCCTCGTAAGACCCAGTCTGCCCAGACTGACCAGAGTGACCACTGCTTCCGGGAACCGCCCCTTCCCGAGGTCGTCGCTCGGTTCTGCCATAGCTGTGGTCGGTATTCCGGGTGGGTTCAATTTTGATAGTTGGGTTTATTTGTGCCCCCCATCCGTCCAGAAAGTGGAATAAATCTCTTATTTTCTAAAAATTGTGTCGTGGTATTTGCTGTCCTTACCCCGGTATTCCTCAAAAAAAAAAAAAAAAAATTAGTTCGGTCGTTCGGAGTGAGGAAAACCCGCAGGGGTGGAAAGTTCCCGCACTTGGGGCGTAACGTCCCCACGGACCCGAAGTCATAGGGCTTAGATTTTATTTTTCTTAGTTTGGTCCTTTTTGGTACAGGTAGCGTGTGTTTAGGTTAGTTTTCTTTTAACTTGGTTTGTTTATCGCGGATATTTTGTTGTTCGGATCCTGGCTATGGGTCGTTAGTTTAGGGTTAGGTAATTTTAGATTAGGCTTAATTGGGTATCGAGTCTAAACTGTTGCGAACTAGCCATCCTGGTAGGTCCTTAGCTAGGTAGGCTAGAAGTCACTTTTGTCGATACTCGTAAAATGTGTGATTTGTCGTGTCTACCCTGGCGGGAGTTGTAGAGGGCCGCTTTTGATGCCCTTATCCTGCAGGGTCGTATGGGAATTGTAACCTCGTACTGGGTTGTAAATATTTTTGTGTTAGGATTTAGCATTAGTTTGCGGATGAGCGAAAAATTGGGAGGACGTTACTTGGGCAGGCCCGGCCGGACTGCTTCAACCTCCAATCCGTTCCACGCTCTCTTCTTAGATATAGGTAAATTCGTGCGTGGTCGATCCGGGCGGATAGACGGACCCTAATCAAGTCGTCGATTTGGTATTTCGGCTGTAGGCTTTAAGGTTAGGTTTTAAGATCAGGTTTTACGATAGTATTAAGGGAGGTGGTCCGCGATTCGCCATTTGTACTTCGTTCCAATGAGTGTTCCGGGGGTGGTGTGACGATGCGATTTTTCGCGCGGTCTTAGAAATTAGCTTGTGGGGAAAATGTTAACGCAAGACTCGTTAGGCGAGACGCGCCCCCCCTGCTAATCAATTGACTTTTAAGAAAGAGAGCTCAACATTCGGCCCGGGTGAGTACTCAAAGCTCTTTTGAAGCCACGGAGTGGACGAATGTATGATTGTGAGCCACCCATTTTTGTTGTCGTTTATTTTTGAGACTTAAGTGTTCACTTATATTGTTTTTCGAATTTAAATACTTTTTCTTTATTTGTGATTATATCTTCTCATTAATTTTTGAGGCATGGCCCCACGAATGTGTTGGTATAATGTATGTGTGAGGCGTTATGGGGCCCAACATGGGATTTCGTGGGTGATAAAGTTTGTGGGAATCAATTGTTTAGTTGTAATAACATTTTATGTTCTTTCGTTCATGTTATAATTTTTTTTGGGAGTAGATTGTAGGTGTTTTTGTTGCGTGGCGGACGACCAGGTTGTTGGGGACAGGAGAGAGTTCCAACGTGGGACGAATTCTTCACCAGCTCCGGTGGGCCTGTTCCCTGATTTTCTTCGACTAGCGTCGCTCCGACGATCCTCGGGCGACTCCCGTGGTGCCCTCGAATCTCTGCTCGCCGCCTCTGCCTTGCCTTCACCATCATGCGCTCCCCACGTTTCATCATCTCTACCCTGGCCCTCACCTCCGCCAACCACCTAGTCTCACAAATCTTGGTGGTATCGTGGCGTCACACCATCCCTCAACCTAGTCTACAAAATCTTGGTTGCCACGACGGCGACTACCGGATTCGGCATCCTGGGCTCTACCATCACCCCTGGGAGGACCTCGCCTTTATTTTCTGGGCCGACTGCACGCCATGCGAGGACTCATCCAACCAGCGGGACGCAGCTGCCAGTCCGGGGCCAGGAGAAGCGTCTCCGGGACATCGTTGTCATCCCGGGGACAGCCCCCACGAAGTGACACCTCGGGTCGAGCCTGTAGGTGGCGGCTCCTTCCCGCTAGATCGGCTAGTTGTGCCGATGGGAAGCCTCTGGAGGTGTCCTGTTGGGCCTGAGCCTCGGTAGGACGTTTGAATTCGCCCGCCACACGGACGTCGATCTCAACGCCAGCCACCCGCCGACGCCACTTCGCGGGACGCAACGGCCACAGTAGAGGGGAGCCCCCGTCAGGCAGGCAGAGGATCGAGTGGAGGAGAGAGGTCATCAAAATAAGCGCGCGCGGGGCGCGCGCTCTCCTTCAGCTGCGTGGATCTTTGTGGACCGGAGGAGCGGTCGGCGGTCGCCCGGACGGAAGCCGGAGCTCTCGTACCCACACACCGGGATCGTTCGCAAGTAGTGGAAAACCTTTGTAATTCGCTTGGGTAGCGGGTTTTGCGTTTCATAGATGGGATAATGTTTGGGGGAATGTTCGGGTTGGAATTTTGTCGCTAAGTTCTGGTTTTGGGTAGGATTCGGTGGTGAAAAATTGATAGTTCTAAAATTGGTTTTTGCGGGCTTTATAAGTTTTATGGGAAGTTGGGTTAAATTAGTACTGTTGGGCCAGCGGGCATTTTTTTGTGGTAGTGAGAGCGCGTGTGGCTAAGCTGAGGAGCGGCCATTTTGTATTTAGATTCGAGTAGTTTGATTGAAAATTATTGAGATTCGAGATTATATTGCGGACGTCTTCGCGGGCGCCATTCTGCGACTAAGTTAGCTATAAAGGTTGTATGGGAAATTCTGGGGGTTGCTTGAATAAACCGTTATTGTTGTTTGCGAATTAGAGAAGCTAGAGACGTCTTATTTTTTTTAGATCCCAGATCCTTTTGTTCGGACCTGGAGAAAATCCGCTTCACGGATGTCTCCAGGAACTGTTGTTTAGGTTTCTGGGCGACCGGATATCCGTGGCGAAGTGGACGTCACGGAATTTCGAGCCACAAAATTTTTGTGACCGAAATTGTCACGTCACACCACCAACTAATGATTCGCTTCACTCAGTGGTGATGCAATCGAAAACGAATAATCCGCCAACAAAATTGAAATAAGAATTGACCGGTTTACACCCCAACAAAAAACTTCACGAAAATTGTGCTTATTTGTACAAGAGATGTAGTTTATGTTTTCTACATGTTGATATTTTAATGTCGAACATGGCGGCGGCATTCAAATACAAACGTTCACGACTTGAATATATTAAATATTTCATCAGAATGGTCGATAACTCATAGTTTTTTTGGTGTTGCTGCATTCCTTATTCTACGAACAATAACTTTCGATTAAAATTCGTTTAAAAAAACCTGCTTAAACATTTCAAACATATTGTTTTGTTTGCAAAAAACTGTCATTTTCCATAAGCCTCAATGCATTTCAGTAATTTACAAAATCAGGGGACACGGCGGTGTCCCCGGCTAAGTACAAAAAAACTTGGCCGGAGACACTACAGTGTAACCTTATCTTGAACAAATGGCCATTTTTGCACTACTGCAGTGGTCAACGCAACAACAATAACAAAAATTGGACTCCGTCCTCGTGTAGGCCGCACAAAACTGAGTAGGTTAGGATAAAGTTGCATTCAATTTCATCAATTTGTTGCCAAGATTTGGACGATTGAAAATCGATGTTTTTACTAAAATTCGTCGTCTTCTTCTTCTTGTTCAGCGTCCACGTGACGTCATCACACCTTATAACTTAATTATTTAGCCCATACATTACGAATTAATTAATTATTGGAAGGTACGAATTAATTAATTATTGAAAAAATGTATCCTTCGTCTTACTTAAGGGGGTATTACAGCTTAGAAAATAAAAAAAATCGATTTTTCAAATTTGACGTTTTTCGATACTTTATAGTATGTAGTTTATTGCCCCAAAGCCGTTTTACCATAGGGGATTTCCTTCATGGGTTTTTTGCTCGTCAAAGCCAACAGTGTCGCGCGCTGAAAAGGGCCTCTGGCGAGCAGCTGCGCGGTCGGGCTAAGAATGCACCGCACAGGTATAAGATTTCTTTCTGATCGACTTACCGACAAATTTGAGTTCTCGGAAGAGCCTATAGCTGGCACTAGGGAGGTACTACAACGAATATAGAGCTCTATAACGTTATACGCGTATAATCCTAGTTCAAATCAGTCAACACGCGAATTCCGTTACGCGTGCATTTCAATATGCCGAATCTTTCGAAAAAAGGTGTTAGAGGTGGTGCCAGTTACTCGAATAGAAAGAAAAGACGATTTTCGAATAACCAAAGTACGATCGAAAACGATACTTCGCACGCGAGCACGTCGGCAAAAAAATTGAGAAACACTTATGACAATATGACGGTGGATCCCAACAGCTGCTACGTGTTGATAAATTACCTGATGGTGTTCAACTTTCTGTCGACAAACGTAAAGTGCAAAACCTGTGATGGCGATGTCACTTTCAACCGTGGTACAGAGCGAGGCCTGGGGTTCAAACTGACGATGGAATGCAAGTGCCCCCCAAATTCACGTTTCGTATTCTCTTGTCCACTAATCAACAAAGCGTACGAAGTGAATCGTCGTCTCATGTTTGTCATGCGGCTTCTCGGAGTAGGACAACGGGGAATCAACTTGTTCTGCGGGTTGATGGACCTGTCTACTGGATTCGGCAATGCGACATACTACGCATTCCTGGAAAATTGCGTTTTCAAGAAAGCAGACTGCGTTTTCAAGAAAGCAGTTGAAGAAGAGATTACGAAGAACCGACAACATGGAAACGAACCAACTCATCTATCGGTGTCAGGCGACGGCTCCTGGAAGAAGCGCGGATTCTCGTCTCTCTATGGCATATGCTCGCTGATCGGTACGTACTCGAAGAAAATTCTTGATGTCGTTGTGAAATCGTCGTATTGTCAGGCGTGCAATTTGAAGAAAGATTCCGTGGGTACCCCTGAGCACGACGACTGGCTGGAGACACATGAAGAGACGTGTACGGCGAACCATCATGGAAGTGCGGGTAAAATGGAAGTGGATGCGGTGAAAGAGATGTTCGGCAGATCGGAGGAATTACATGGTGTGAAGTACGAGTATTACATCGGGGATGGCGACACGAAGACGTTCAAGGCACTCCTGGAGTTAAATCCTTATCCCGATCTGATGGTGCAGAAAAAGGAATGTGTCGGGCACGTGCAGAAGCGGATGGGTACGAGACTTCGCGCAGCAAAACAGCAGAACAAGGGCATCGGCGGAAAAGGAGATGGTAAATTGACTGATAAATTGATAAAGGAATTAACTATTTACTATGGGTTAGCAATCCAACGTCATCCTAACTCTGTCGAGGACATGAAAGATGCAGTGTGGGCAACGTTTTTGCATAAATGTTCGTCCGACGCCGACCCGCAACATGACAAATGTCCAGCAGGCAGCGACAGTTGCTGCAAGTGGCAGGTGTCGAAGGCCACTAATCAAGTGAAAAAATTCAAGCACAACCCGCCGCTCACCGATAAAGTGCAGAAGGTCATTCGTCCAATTTATCAGGCATTATCTGACGAAGATCTGCTGAGTAGGTGCTTGGGTGGTGACACCCAAAATTCCAACGAAAGCTTCAACGCTTGCGTTTGGAAGCTGACACCTAAGCACCTCAATTGTGGTTCTAAGACTGTGTCGATTTCAACGTTCCTGGCCGCCAGCATCTTCAACGAGGGATACACCTCCATACTAAAAGTCATGGAAGCATTGGGGATCCACATCGGCCTTCTAACGAAGGCGTGCCAGGTGCAGATCGACGCGGAGCGCGTGAGACACGCCGAACATCGCCTCACTCCAGCAGTCCGGGAAGCCATCCTGCAACGTCAACACGAGCAAAAAATGCAGCAGGACTTCTACGAGGAAGAGGAGGGCATACTGTATGGAGCTGGCATCGCTGACTGAAGGTAAAATTTGAAAACACGGTGTAAACTGGTTCCGAAACTTCAAACGCGTTTTTCTCGAAACCACTTTTTTCCTGACGGGCGAAACGATTTTTTTTTGTATCCAACGAATCAACTTGCGGTTTCGGTATCATGTTCTCTACACTTTTCTACGGAAATTGGACCGGTTTCGTTGCAAAATATTTAAAATTGGATTTTTCCCAGCGCTTCAAAGTTGAAAAAAAGTAGGCAAAATTTGACCTTTTTGTTCAGACGGCTGCCATTTTCTCAATTTTCGATAAAAAAATTTGTCCGCGGTTCAATTTCCGTAGAATTTAATGCAGATTAATAATACCTACTTGTTTTTGTGTTTCAGATTGCGGAAAGTGCCGAAAACGTTTCGCCCGCCCAAGCTGACGCGCCGGACATGGTCCCCTTCAGTCGCCATTTTGGGGTTGTTGGACTTGGACCACATACGTGAAAAAATTCTATTTTATTGTACACATTTCAATAAACAAAATGCAAAAAAGCGCAAGCTCCCAAGTGTTTTAGTTTACCCACAAAAAATTCCTGTAAAACCGTCAGAAAAAGGCCGTCTAAGCTGTAATACCCCCTTTAAAAATTTAACAATACATAATCATGTAAAATGGTTTTTTATTTTGTTTCGTTATCTCACCTACTTTTGCCCATTTAAAATTTCATCAAAATATTGAAAAATAAAAATGTACTTGCATTTTAAACAAGGTCAGTACTATATACTGACTCGGGCCCTCGATACTGTTGTACTACGTACTGTCTTGAGAGCTGATCATCGGCAATATTAGCACTGCCCATGACTCAAGTCTCCGTGGAGCGAACTTTTTCTCGGCTACGCCATATTCTGTCGATTTTGCGATACAATTTATCAACTGATTTAATTAATAAGATACTGATCATAAATTGCAACCAGTCATTCCAGTTCATGCAGTAAAAAAATCGCAAATTGTAATCAAAATTGTGCGTTATTACAGCTAGTCGAGTTATTTATGAAAATTACAGTGTTATTAATTTATTTATTTATTTATTCGATGTTATGTATGTTGTATATTTGTAATAAAATAAACATCTGTTATGTACCGTTGAAATGTTAGATTCCACTTTATTGACGGAGGGTTAAAAGTAAACACTGCAAGAAGCCGCAGTCCTGTCCGGACCCGGGATCGGAACCAGTTTTAAAGTCTACAATTGTGGTGGGAACTGGTTTTGAAACCCTGAACCAGGTTCGGAACCCGGAAACCAAGTCAGAAACGGGTTTGTAACCCGGAACCGATGTCGGAATCGGGTTCGGAAACTAGAACCGATGTCGCAACCGGGTTCGGAATACAGAACTCATGTCTGAACCCAGAACCGATGTCAGAACCGGGTTCGGAACCTGGAGCCGATGTCGGAACCGGGTTCGGAACCTGGAACCGATGACGGAACCGGGTTCGGAACCTGTAACCGATGACGGAACCGGGTTCGGAACCTAGAACCTGAACCGGTATCGGAACCGGATTCGGAACCGGATTCGGATCCGGGTTCGGAACCCGGAATCGGGGTGGGAACCGGAGTTGGAACAAAGTTTTAAACTTTGTTCCAACTCCTTAATGGGGTCGCTGAGTCATTGTATATTGTCGATTCATTAATATATATAACACGATTGTCAATATATTGTCACGGCCTTTTCGTTTCTTTTCGCTCCTTTTAGTTTCCATCCGGGAGGGGAACTAAAACTGAACCATGTTTTCGGTTCCGTTCCGGAGGGAAACTAAAATCGAACGAAGTTTTCGGTTTCGTTCCGGAGGGAAACTAAATTCCACCTCATTTTCGGTTTCGCTCCTGAGGGAAACTAAAAGGATTTAAAGGCTTTCCATCCATCCTTTTCGTTTCGGTTTCCATCCCTGAGTTATTTGGTTGCGGTGGAGATCTGCGTCATCCGTTTGGCAGCGCCCGTCGTGTCGACCTCGAGTCCCCGCGAAGTCCCCGAGTCGTGCCCCCTTTATGGACGTGTGACCTGTGCGCCCGTGTGCCCGTGCTCCTCGCCCGTGCCTTCGGCTTCGGGAGCCCACGTCCCCGCTGTGCCTGCGACTCCCAGTGTCAGTTCCCCGTGGCCGTGCCAGTGCCCGGGATTGCCTGTGCCCATCCCGTGGGACTGTGGAGCTTCCGCTGAGGTTGGTGACTGCTCCATATCGCGACCGCATATTCTCGGGGATCGAATCCCCAACACAACCGCGACCGCGACATATTTGGAGTGGCGAACCCACGTTTGTTTCGTAAATAAACGCGAATAAATGTATTTGTTTTGTATCTGTGTGTTTCATTGTGTTTGTTGTATTGTGTTGTAGTTTAAGAAGAACAACGTATCGTGAATCTGCCAAACGGCAGAATCGCCATTACAAGCCTTAACTATTAAGTCTTACGTATTACGCCTTACGTCGGATGTCTTACGACTACACGTCTTAAGTCTT
>JABFPB010003218.1:0-17664 GCA_022817645.1 Ceratoteleas bidentatus
TGTATTCGTATTTGTTAAATAAACTGATCGTTGTTAATGAGTTGTCGTTATTGAACGTGGCCCGAGCAGATATTACAGTTGGCGACGAGAATAAATCGGATTTGTGAAAATGATTAGTTTTGAAAAAACAGTGTGGCTTGTGAAATGGCCAATTCAGTATCGGCACAAATAGAACAACTGCGTAGTTGGAAAGAAGATTTGGAAAGAAGAGAGTCGGCGATGCAAAACTGGAGGGTCCACCTCGAGGATCGTGAGAGAAGCCTACAACAGAAGCTGGCCGTGGTGGTTGGAGTCCAAGCAGACCAGGTTGGCGAAGCGATCGAGAACGAGAACAACAAAATGGCGGCTTCGTTGGTGGGATGGATCAACGAATTTTCGCGAAGTGATAATTGGACATTGTGGCATGAAAGGTTAGAACAATTCTTTCTTGCCAACGATGTGGTGGATGCGAAGAAAGCATCGTTCTTCTTGACGCTGATTGGTGGAGAAGGCTACGCAATCCTGAGGAACCTTTGTGCGCCGGAATTGCCGAGCACAAAGACGTACGCGCAACTTGCCGAAATCATGAAGAACCACATGGACCCGAAGCCGAACGTGATGCTAGAACGCTACAAATTCAAGCAATGTCGTCAGGAAGGGTCTGATGACGTGAAGACATTCGTCGAAAAAATGAAGAAAGCGTCGACGTACTGTGATTTTGGCGCTAACCAAAATGACAACATGCGAGATCAGTTTGTGTGGGGACTTCGAGGAGAGGCTGTTCAAAACCGACTACTGCGAGAAAAGGAGCTGACCTTCGAGAAAGCTGTCGAGTTGGCGACGGCATTTGAAACCGCGTGCAGAGGGGCAGCAGGCATGACGTCATCGGTGAAGAACGAAAACCAGACGGCGTTCAACTTCATTGCGAAAGGCGCGAAACCGAAGAAGAAGCAGCACAACGTCGGTAAAGGAGCGGCTGAGTCATCGACCCACGGTAAAACAGAGACAGGAAGTTGTTATTGTTGTGGGAAGAAAGGGCATTTCGCGTCGTCTTGTTGGTTTAAAGATAAAAAGTGTAATGTATGTCAGAGAGTTGGTCATTTAGCTGTAGTTTGTCGGGATAAAAATTGTAAACAAAAGAATAAGGGTAAAAGTGGTAGTGAAGAATCAAGAAAGGATGGCACGAATAAACAGAACTTTCTCAGTGAAGATAAATCCAATTATCTGACAGACAGGTTCAATTCGTTATTTCAAATTATCGACGAACAATTATTGTTGAGTAACAAGCCAATAGAAATGGAACTCATTGTGAATCAGGTAAAGACGAAATTTGAAGTGGATACAGGGTCTCCGATCACTGCAATTTCAGAGCATTTTTATAATTCATCGCATTTGAAAAATAAACCACTGTTGGAAACTGAAAGACGTTTTAGGGATTATCCAGGAAAATCGATTGTGCCATTAGGTAAAATTAACGCTAATGTCAAAAGTGAGGGACAACAGTGTGAACTGGAATTGTTTGTGTTTTCCGGACAAGCTCGTCCTATTCTAGGTCGCGACTGGCTTGCAAGACTGAAACTGCCGTGGTGGAAACCCGAAACAGTTGCGAATATCGATGAAGTTCGAGAGACTGCGAATATTCTTAAGGAATTCGAAAATATTTTCGCGGACGAACTAGGCAAATACACTAAAAGTACGTTTAAATTGCAATTGATAGAGGGGGCGAAACCAGTCTATCATAAACCGCGTCCAGAACCATTTGCACTACGTGAAAAAATTAACAGAGAAATTGACAGATTAGTTGAAACTGGAGTTTTAACACCTGTAGAGAGTAGTGAATGGGCTACTCCAATTGTTCCTGTGTTGAAATCGAATGAACAAATTAGAATTTGCGGCGATTACAAGATAACGGTGAACCCTCAGATTAAAATCGACCGTTATCCAATTCCGCGAATAGAAGATTTATTGCCAATGTTGAGAAATGGTCGTGTATTTTCGAAGCTGGATTTATCCCACGCTTACCAGCAAGTTGAGTTGGATGAGTTGTCACGCCCGCTTACTACAATTGCGACTCAAAGGGGGTTATATCAATATAATCGTCTGAGTTATGGAATCGCGTCGGCACCGGGATTATTTCAGAGGGAAATGGACCGATTGTTTAGAGATATCGAAGGGGTTATTAATTACTTTGACGATATATTGATAGTGGGTAAATCACAGCAAGATCACGACAGAATTTTGCGAATGGTTCTGAGCAGGATTGAAGATGCCGGTCTTCGTGTTAAAAGATCTAAGTGTAAGTTTTCAGTTAAAAATGTGAATTTTCTTGGGTATGGCATATCAGAAAACGGGATTAACGTTTTGAGAGACAAGATTGAAGCGATTGAACGAGTTCAGCGACCAACCAATGTTAAGGAGTTACAAGTATATTTGGGAATGATAAATTTCTATTCGAAATTTATAAGGAATTACGCTGATCTTGTTCATCCGCTTTATCAGTTGTTGAGAGATGATATTAAATGGTCTTGGAAAAAAAAATGCGAAAAAGCGTTCAATGGAACAAAGAAAGCGCTAGCTTCTGGTCAGTTTTTGATGCCATATGACCCGGATTTGCCAATTAAAGTCACGACAGACGCGTCACCTTTCGGACTTGGGGCAGTTTTAGCTCACGTGGTAGATGGGCGGGATCGACCAGTGGCTTTCGCGTCGCGAACACTTAGAAAAGCGGAGCAGAATTATTCGCAGCTCGATAAAGAGGCGTTAGGGCTGGTATTCGGTGTTAGCACGTTTCACCAATATGTCTATGGACGGCATTTTATTTTGGAAACGGACCACAAGCCTTTAACCTTCATCTTTGGTGCCAAAAAGGGTATTCCTCGAATGGCCGCGAGTAGGTTACAGCGGTGGAGTGTGATGCTATCCGGATACGACTATGAAATTAGATATATTAAAGGTCGTGACAATTGTAGTGCGGATTTTTTGTCTAGGTTTCCGGTACAGGAAAATAAATCTAATGTCGTAGAAGATGACAGCGATTATACTTATTTGAATTTTGTATCGGATAACATTAAGCTGATTACGGTAGAAGACATTAAGACTGAAACAGACAAGGATGAGATTCTGAAAAAAGTTCGACGTTATATATTGAATGGTTGGCCTGAGATAAAAGATGTTGCGTTGAGTGCATATGCGAGGAGATCGACCGAATTGTACGTTGAAAATGATTGTATCTTATGGGGCCATAGAGTAGTAATCCCTGAGAAATTCAGGTCAGAGTTATTGTCTGAATTGCACAATTGTCACATGGGTATAGTCAGAATGAAGGCGTTGGCGAGGTCTTACATATGGTGGCCGGGTATCGACAAGGAAATAGAGAACATTGGTAAAAGTTGTAATTTGTGTTTGGAAAACGCCTGCAACCCCCCAAAGGCAGCGTTGCATCCTTGGAACTACCCGGACGAACCAAACCAACGCATTCATGTTGACTTTTTAGGGCCAATTGATGGCAAGATGTTTCTTATTATTGTAGATGCCTATTCAAAGTGGGTTGATGTAAAGAGTATGAACAATATCACTGCGGAATCGACGGTTAAGGCGTTCAAAGAATATTTTTGTACGTGGGGGTTGCCAGTTGCGCTGGTATCGGATAATGGTACCTACTTTTACTTCTAAAGTGTTCCGAGATTTCATGCGAAGCTGTGGGATCCGACATATCCTCACCGCGCCATACCATCCCGCGTCAAATGGATCCGCCGAAAATGCTGTTAAAACGTTCAAACAGAAATTTGAATTGTTGTGTTCCAGTAGTGATAAGTTTAATGCGTTGGTCACGTATCTTTTCCATTGGCGTTCATCACCACATTGTACGACTGGAGTCAGTCCTGCGGAATTACAGTGCGGGAGGAAGTTCAGAACCAGATTAGATGTGTTGAAAGAGAAAGTAAAGGATAGGGTTGACAAGAAAGTCGAAGAACAGAAACGTTTCTTTCATGGGAATCGAAGTATGAAGTTCGAGAAAGATGATTTGATTATGGCTAAGGATTACATGCAGAATAATTGGAAAGCTGCAGAAATAATAGAGCAATTGAGCCCCGTAACTTATACGGTTAAAACTTGTGATGATCGTATCTGGAAAAGACACGTTGATCAGATCAAACCACGAAACAGCGATGCGTTTAATGAGACAGATAGTCATGCTGAAGAGATTATATTAAACAAATCAATGACAGTCAACGACTTAGACAAAACTATGCAAGAACCTGACATGAGTAGCGAAATAGATCAGACTAGCTTGCGTCGTTCGTCGAGAAATCGGAAAGCACCCGAACGTTTGAATTTGTGAGTTGTTGACATAGAAATTAGTGCGGGAGGAGTGTTATGTATGTTCATGGTGGTAACACTGCTTTTCCCCAAACTATTGTAACCAACGGCGCCTGGCGGTGCGCGCCAGTTCTTTGTAGTCTAGCACACCGCTAACATTGTATTCGTATTTGTTAAATAAACTGATCGTTGTTAATGAGTTGTCGTTATTGAACGTGGCCCGAGCAGATATTACAGTAAGAACATTCATTTTCTAAGGCAGGCATTATGAATAAAAACACTATTTTTACAGAGTTATATATTTAATAATATTACTTCGTCCTCAAACAAGGTCAATACAAGTTTGCAGTTTTTTTTTGTCACGCCTCATTTGCCATACACATAGTTTTAATTTCGAAATGCGCATCTGACAAGCGATTAAACTTTGGAATCGAGTTCATTGTAACATAACTAAATAAACGCCCCACAGGGGCTGATGATGGTGTCGGTGTGTTATATTTTAAAAATAATTTTTTTTAATTAATGGATAATCATTCAACATTTGAACGTTTTTTCGTGAATCTTTCAGGAATGTTGATATAAGATCGTCAATGCGATTTAAGTCAGATAAATGGCATGTTTCAAAATCTAAAAGAGCACTTGAATCATATGCATGTAGAGAATTTACGACATTAATTATTCATTTTAATTCTCGCAAAGCCGTATCCCTAACAATGCCTCTAATTTTATTTTACACCTCAAAATTTAACCTTTTCAACCAAATATCCTTGAATTGAGGATGAAAATACGAAGCTATAGTTGCGCCAACTCCGTGATTTTCAATTTCAAAACAATCTTTGAATCAGTTATCTAGACCATTAATTTGACTATCCACTAACGGTAAGCATGTTTCATTTGATATTGTTAATTCATAATGAATTCCGACAAGATATTTTTTTAAATTAAGCAGGGTTGGCAAAAGGTACCCGTAGGGAACATTTCCTTGCAAGATATTTAATGCAGTTGCTGTTGGTTTAGTGCATTTAAGATAGACATTAATGTAGTCGGTCAATGGCGTTGAAATTTCGAGCACTTCATTTAATTCTAAAATCTTGTCTTTTAATGCAACGAGTTGTTTTAAACATTCATAAGACGAATTCCATCTTGTCACTACGGGAACTTTCAACGCGGCGCCTAATACATTGTTTATCACTTCGTTGTTCTTAAACGACCTCGTATTTTTCCACAACGCTGTACATTTTTGAATTACACTATTATGCAATTTCGAGAGATCTTCTGAAGACTTTATTCCAGCAATGAAATCTGTCGCTTCCACTAAATTTAGAAGGTGTGCTGCACATCTCAACTGTAGTGGCAGTAGTAACTGAAGCTCATTGAAATCCGTAGAAGAAAATGTTTCTTCACATGAATCAAGTTCTTGAGGGCTATTAGTTTCTCCTAGTGCATGTTATAAAATGAAACCAAAATTGCACTCATATTTAATTTATTGAATTTCACCACACTTTAAAAATGTCTACTTAAACAGCCATAACTTCGAGAATTTTATCTAATAAAACAGATCCACTCAGATAGCGACCGATTTGGATTTCCCAGTGACAACAAAGTTGTTATTTACAGTGTATACAAGAAACCTTGATGACCCAGTGGTTAGTGGACAATCTTCGGAAACGAAAGAATCAGAGTTCGATTTTTTAAGACTTTGAAAAAACTGGAAAGCGATAATAACTAGGAATGAACTCTCTTTCGGTTCAATCCCAAAAATTGCAAAACAAGAGTTGAAATTGGAACCATTATCGGTAACTGTCGCTACGATTTTAGTCGTATCCAAGCCTCGGCTCGAATAGATTTTAATTAATTCATTTGCAATTGCTTCCCCTGTGTGACTTCCAGGAAAACGTTTACAAGCAATTGCCTTATTTTGCATTGTCATCGTTTCAAGATCAATCTGTATGCAAATATTATTTGCAACATTAATAAAGATCATCGACATTATCATAAATGAGATAATTCCCCATGACAACATAACGTTTTTAAAACGTTTTCAGAAGGTTTCGCTAGAAGTTTTACAAACGTCTTTGAAACGTTCAAAACGTTTTATAAACATTTTAAAAACGTTAAAATGCCCGCTTTTCAAAGTTTCTAAAATGTTCTTAAAACGTTTCGAGTCGTTTGTATAACGTTTTTGAAACGATTTTTGTAAATCGTTTTTAAAACGTTTTTAAAACGCTACTATACCTAGTTTTAGGTGTTTTTCATTTTTTAAAAAGTGTAAAACGTTTTACAAAAATCGTTTTAAAAACATTTTACAAACGACTCATAACGTTTTAAAAAAGTTTCACGAAACGTTTTAAGAACGTTTTAGAAACTTTGAAAAGCAGACATTTTAACATTTTTAAAACGTTTATAAAACGTTTTGAACGTTTCAAAGACGCTTGTAAAACTTCTAGCGAAACCTTCCGAAAACGTTTTAAAAACGATATGTTCTCATGGGGGAACCGGCATGTAATTTCCGGCTTGGAATCGACATGCCGGTTTACAGTAAAATTCCATAATCTTACATCAAAAATATCTTGGGTTAGAAGATTTTTCTTTCTTATCATAATCGGAAATCCATTTATCCAAGTAATAATCGAAAAATCGATTTACTGTACAAATATTCTGGATATTGTAAACGCATTGTTTTAAGCGTGTAAACTGAAATGGGTTTCAGTGAAGGGATTCCGGTCCTAACAATCAGATTGTCATACAATTTTTGAGTGCAGTTCTTTCATAAACATTACGACATTTAATTAACATTTTTTAAATCATGAAATGATTTAAAATCATTTAAAATCAGTAAAGAATTCAATTATCTTTTTTCCCAATTCCCCAAAAACATCTTTTTTATGATGTTTTTGGGTAAAATACATGTAAAACGTCTCAAACGAAGGTATTTTGTGATGAAAACGACACTGGAAGTGTCTGAACATTTTTTCGAAGACATTTTGTTTTCCCATATGGAGAATTGAATTCTTTACAGACTTTCATGATTTTAAAACTGTTAATTAAATGTCGTAATGTTTACGAAACAACTGGTTGCGCTTACGTTGGGAGTATCCATCGAGCCAATCGGAAGATTCCGCCTCTCACAGGATGATTCTGCCTCTGACAATCGGATTGTTTTGAGAGTGTTCAATTAATATATGACGATAGTTCATTACATGAATTAAATCGTAATATATTTATAAAATGTCAAGTACAATATAACAGAATTAAACATCTTTTCTGAGAATAATTGTAATAACTTTTTATCGATCTAGCTACTAAATTACTAACAATGGTTTCCAATTTAGAAACAGATAAAAATTCTCGGGAAAAGCACGTTCGCATTCTGTAACTGAAATATTTTTAAACTCGAAAGCACGTGGAGCATTTTTCAGTATTAAAAATATAAACGCAAGTTTTTTTCAAGGCGCAGTGACGGTTCCAAATTATAATGTTCGATTTATTACGAATCCCTAAGATAAATCGATATGTGACATCTGCTTCTATGAACAAAGCACTTAAGGTCATTTCGAATGTAAGGAGGAAGTTCAAATCGGCGGTTTGGCGCGAAAAATGATGTTTCGTTAATTGAGAAAAATTAATGATCGACTGTTGATTTGGTGATCAGAGCGAGATTCTGCGTAAAAATCGGCGTGTTTTGAACTACCTGATGACTATTTTCGACAGCAAATGTTCAAGAATAGTGATTTCTAGTTTTTGAGCTGACACGTAACCTCGAATGTAAACGTCGAAAAACGAGAACTCACTATTTTTGAACATTTGCAATTGAAAATAGTCAACAGTTAGTTCAAAACAAACGAATTTTTACGCAGAATCTCGCTCTGGTCAGGAAATCAACATTTGATCTCTATTTTTTTCTTAATTAACGAAACATCACTTTTCGCGCCAAATCTCCGATTTTAACTTGCTCCTCGTGTTCGGCATCATCTTAAACTATTCGGATTTATAATTTGATTCAATTCATTTAATCCAAAAACAAGAAAATTGCGCTGTCGGTTAAGTGTATCGTCGGTAATAAAAGTAGTTGGCCAGATTTCAAATAAAAATTTAGAGGTGCGTGCATGGAATTTAAAATATATTTACTTAAAAAATAAACAAATATCATGTTTTCTATTTCCTATTTTTGTAATAATTGGGCGCAGTTATACAGAGCACGGAAGATAATTTGCACACTTTGTTGGAAACTGGCATTCATCAATACCTGGATTGGAACTAATACAAGTATAGCCAGAACTTTACTTTCTCAAAATTTACTGTAAATTTACTAAAACCCAATTTAATTCCATTAAAAGGGCCTATGAAAGCTGGAACCATCCAAATTAGATTGTTATGTAATTTTTTTCAAAAAATGTCAAATTTTCATCTTTGTCGGCTATTTTCTGAAGCCACGCCCCCATGTCAAACCTGAAAACGGTAATGTCGAAGTTCTGTTACCTCAGAGTCAGAATGTCTACAATTTTTTTTATTAATAGATAATAAATTGATCTGAATTGATCTGAATCATTGATTCAGATCAATTCAGATAACATTTTTCCGTCGTGGGAAAATCATATGGTATAAAGAAACTATTATGGACGTCGCATGGGAATACGTTTTTTGTTGTCTCACTTTAGAAACGCGTTTCTTAATTATATATGCACAATTTTTTAGATATTAAAAATTGTAATCAATTTAGCAGTTAATTTAGTTTTTTTAAGAGAAATATTTACAAATCTGTTAATGTCCATGATCACGCGGTCAATGTGCTCCAGCCTGTTTTCATTAATATTCAATATCAAAATTAATATTTTTACTTAAGATTTTGGTAGGACACATTGTATAACATAGGTAAAACAGGTAAATAAAAGAATAGTTAAAGATTTCAAAGTGAAACTTTCATTTCTAACATTAGTTGTATTGAAATTACTGTCACGAGTGCACTCATTGCACCGCGCGAGTTCCGGAAGGTTAAAATCTTCAATACATTCTTCCATAAGTACAGAATGGCGCGATATTCGATTAGTTTCAAATAATTTGTTTTGACTGTTTTTATCCAAAAACATGCTAACTGCATTGCAACAGACTTTCGACATCGCCCGAATTTAAGGACAGCGTAAATAGACACATAGCCACTTTATGACAGAAGCATGGCTTATGTGCGAAGAAGAGAAGATATATAATACATGAGATACTGTTATACATAATTTGTTTATGATATTCTTATATTCTTATGTTGTACTTATTCTTCAACTTCGCGCGAGTCATGTTTTCTTAAATCATAATACCCCAGTTTTCACTAGGTTTGTTACTTATCTGACGTTAAATGTTATATACAAACGAGCGTAAAGTATTTATAAATAATTTGTTCATGTTGTTAGCAAATGTAGATATAAGCATTTACATTTGCTAATATCTTGCGTTGTGCCCTAAAATATAATGCGCTGTGAGAATCTACAAAGTTGCTTGTTTTGTCTCAACATTTCACTTATCCTTTGCTGTACTATTGTATAACGGATTGTCATGTATAGGTCATATATTTGCTAAAATTTTTGACATATATTAGCAAATGTATAACCTTTCAGATATTTTTCCACTATTGATATAATGTTGCGGTAGACCTTGAAACAAGGTGCATTACAAAATATACGGGACAGGCATCTACTTTAATAATGTGTTGGTTTTGTACCTACATCGCTGTATGTCTGACAACATTTTGTTTAAACAATTTTTAATTTAGATTTTTAGACATTGATAAAATCACTTAACGAGCAAACTGTCAATATGATAAGCATTGTTGAAAGCTACTAACATCCCATGTAAGAAATTGTAACAATTTTTGCAGCATTATGATAGCTGTAAAATTATGCGTACGCTGCATATGAATAGCATGAACATTTTCATCAAAACGTTTTCCTTTATGGGATGTTATAATTCAGTTACCATATTATAAATGCATGGCATTTTCTGATAACCAATACCCAAAGTGTCTCCAAAGTGTCTCTTGCTTTTTTTAAACAGATGTAAAAATGCCTACAGGTATTTAGTGACGCTAAGAATACACATCTATCTGCTTTGCATTAACCTCTTATTGCAAAAACCAGTGCTCCGTTTCTGATAGCTTGATGATATTTCACCACTTATTTTTATTATAAAAATATTATTCGAAACGTCTTAAACTGTTTGAAACTGAAATATGAGTTTACGCAGTATATTCAATGCATGGGTATTCTGCGTTCAGAATTCGTTTGACTGTATCCGAGAGACGAAAGTATGAAGAGTATGATTACGAGTAAAAAATGTGACGGACAAAACGAGCTTGTTCTTGCCCAAGCATTAAGGTAGTTCGTTCATTAAGTTAAAATAATAAGAATTCGATGAAACGTTAAATCTGTTTTATTTCGAGACTACGATTTGATTTACCAAATTCCCAAGCATTTCGACTACATAGAAGCCGAGATATTAGGCACTAAAATTGCTGAAAAATGATATATATAGTGATACTATCCATGTGTTTGAATGAAACTATAACATCGAATATCTGGATTTCTGCGTAGTCGAATTGCTTGAAAATTTGGCAAATGTAATTATAATATTCTAAGAACACAACTTTAAAGTTTTATAAAATTCTTATATTTGTTTTCTCATTATTCATAAATAATAAACAACTATTGACATTTTGTATATAACATTTGAAAACCGATTTCACAGAACTCAATGCGAACAAAAAAAATTAAAATTTACAATATAAGGTGGTGATGTTTACGTAAAACATTAAAATTCCAAAAATTGCACGAAAAAACAATTGACCAAAAATGTGTCTTTTCATTTTCGTATGCAATTAATGGAAAATTCACATTTATTATACCTAGAAACAATCAAACTAATACTATGATGAAATAATAAATCATGATTAACAGTAGTATGGACTGCACCAAAAAACATCGAATTGGAGGTTAATGTCAGGCATGTTTAGCAATAAGAATCATTTTGAAATGACATTTTCTTTATAATTTATCTCGAAACAAGCGAAAAAGAACTTTTCTAGATGTTTAGAGTAATTTTTCATTTGTTAAGGTTTTGTTGAATCGATAGCTGAAGTTTGAATTGGCGATTTGGCGCGAAAAAGGATTTTTTGTTAATTAAAAAGAAAGCAGTAATCGTATAACAATTTGCTGACTATTCCGACATTCTGCATTATAATATGCGGGTTTTTAACTAAATTTCGATCATTTTCAGCACCGCATGTTCAATAAAATCGTCTTTTCGTTTTTCGGAGTTTATTTTTTAGGTTAGAAGTCAGCTCGAAAACGGAAACGCAACTTTCATGCAAAGGCTTTGTCGAAAATGATCGAAAAATAGTTCAAAAGGCGCGAATTTTAATGCAAAATGTCGGAAAGGTCAGAAAACCAACATTAGATTACTGATTTCTTTTTAATTATCAAAAATCCGTTTTCGCGCCAAATCGCCAATTCAAACTATTTCTTTGCTTTGGACATGGCCTTAAGATTGAAAACAAGATTAAACATTATTTTTGTTAACCGATTGTATCTCATTTGACCAATGACTAATTTTTCTTTTGGTTATTGACTGTGACTGTCATACTACTTTAACCAAATGCCAAGTACGCTGTAGCGAGAAATTGGGTTGATCAGAGGAAAATTGTGGGTTTTACCTCCTCGCGGGTCGTCGTGGTCGTGGTAGTTGTTTTCCTGGTGGTTTTCCGGGTCACCGAGACCCTTTCGTAAGGGGTGTCCCAGTCCTGGAAGACTTCCGTCGTCGCCATTGTCTTTGGTTGTTCGCGATCACGCACACGATTCGTACACTTGTTATTTTATATACTAATATGAAGTACAATAATTTTCAATTTGCAACTAAAAATCTGTTCCGCATTTCTTGATAAATGTAAGAAATATTTGGAACTCTGCCTTGACGCTTACTCATCTTGCCTCGAGTGGAAACTTAAATACACAAAAGAAATCATTCAACGTCTGTGTAGAACCAATTACTTATCGTCTCCCTTGCTATTTCTCTTATATGTAAATAACAACAGAAATAAGTTTTCTAATTTAACGCGTTTCATAAACATATTTTCCAAGCACTTTGTCCATATGATCCTCGGGTCAAAGTCGTGCTTTCTTTGTACTAAGCATCGAATGCCTCAAAGGACCAATTTCAAACGTCTTCCTATTCACTTTTGCACCTTTAGAAATTCACAAAGCAAAATCAAAATGAAGGCGATTCGGATTAATCACAGGAATCATAGAACATTTTGTTGTTTTCAGTAAACGAATAATATTTCGGCTTTTACATAACAAACTGGCATTTGAGATAATTCTAAATAAAACGTAGATGGCGCGATAAACAGAGTAGCGTGTATTCTTTCGTAGAACAAACGAAACACTTTGCGTATTGTGAATATTCGCGCAAACGTAACATGCAGAATGAAACTTATAAGACTGAGATCTAGAGTCGCAAGACCCTCGAGGCACACCGGCATCTAGTCTCAACTGGTCCAATTCCAGAAATATGGAGGTACTCGGATGTAATATTAGGACGCAGATGCAGCCTGCGTGGGGGTCTTTTCAGCGTATAGATACTTAATGCCTAGCTATTATACATTACTCTTTATTCTTCATATATTCACTTTCAGTGATTTTTAACATTTTTTAAACAATAAGTTTTTATATATCAGGTTATTGTTTGTACAGTAATGTAAACATTTCATCGATAGTCAATTCATATCTGACTTGTTGGAAAAACGAGATAACTCCAAAATTTTAAAAAATTAAGATAATATAAACAATCAATTTAGTGTGGGATAGACTTTCAATAGTTTTCTTTACATTGCTAAATAAAATAATGGCAAGATCATTAGAAACTGGACACTCAAGTTTGTAAGATTTTAATGGATTTACCGGAATAACCAAATAGCTGAGATACATTCAGGAATAACAAGATAATTTAGTATTTAATATCTTTGTACAAATTTTGAAAAAAATTTGAAAATAATGCAAATAAAATTCAAAATTTTTTGTAAATTTTTTGTAAAAACTCCAACATTGTGTAAAAACTTCAACAATTTAAAAATATCCAACATATTGGAAAAAATTTCAACATCTTGAACAAATTCAAAAAATTTTCATAAATGTCTAAATGTTCAGAAATTAAAAATGTGTACTAATAAACATTTTTTAAAAAAGGAATAACAAAATTATCTAAAATTTGAAAAAATTCCAAATATTTGAAAATTGTTTGAACATTGTATTGTATTCGACAACCAGTCAAGACATATCGAGACAAACTAACCCGCGTGTAAATATCCTGGAAATTCTAGTTAACGAATAACTAGAATTGGACGGAAAAGTGAAACAGTCAAACCCATGTTTTTCCTTAATTAATCCGATTTTATTAATAGGTTCCCTACATTTTTATAGCGAACCATGCGACTTTTTGTAGAATTGTAAGGAGATATCCGATGTGCAATTTATTGAATTCCGCCATTCAAGATTTTAACTAGATTTTCGTAGAAGTTTCCTACTTTTTCAAGCGGAAAAAATAAAATCCTGCGCCTATAATAAACTAGAATTATCAGGAGATGTCAGATGTACGTTTTTATAAAAAAAATGTCAGATTCTTTCTGGCATAACAATATATTAGATTCACATGGAAGTTTCCTACTTTTCAAGCGGATAAATTCTGCGCCCATAATAAAATAGTACTTTCTGGAGATGTCAGATGTACAATTTTATAGAACATGTCGGATTCTTCCTGGGATAACAAGGTTTCAAGACTTTCATGAAAGTTTCCTACATTTCAAAACGGAGAATATCGCGCGGCTATAATAATCTACAACTATCAAGAGGTATCCGACATGTTTACAGGTGGAAGCTGTGATTTTTCTAATCACCATTTTATTTAAATTCTAAAGAATTAAGAATTTAAATTAAATGCTTTTTATAAATAATTTAAATAAATTAAGAATTTAAATAGAAAGAATATTCGTTTTACATTCAGGGAACATTCTCTGCACATTATTTTAATCGTCTGAGGGTTTTTTGTAATATTTTCGGTATATTATTTTATGGTCCAGAAAAGAAAGAATGTTCTCTGAACATGTTTGGAGTATTTAGAAGATATTCTTTGAACATTAATTACCACTTACTGTAACATTTTGAGAATGTTATGTTTATTCCAAAACATTCCTATTAGCATATCATATTCCCCTAGTGAAAAAAACCCTGAAAATCTCTGAAAAAACTCTGCGGAAAACCTCTGCAAAAGAACTGGAAACTGGGACAGTTCAGACATTAAAGTCTGTATTAGGTCTGCAAAGATTCTGAAAAAATTCTGAAAAAAGACTTTTTCACGCGCACCGAACCAAAACGTGGCAGCAACGTTTTCCTTAGATTACTAATTTAACAAAAGCATGTCGGCTCAACGTGTCGGTCACAAATGTTATGTTACTTCAACGGCCCTGCGGCATGTGTCCTTTCGCATAAATGTTGGTTGCACAAACGTTGCGATAACGATACCGAGTAAACTCCGCACCGATTTTGGAGGACGTCACGGACGAAGGAGGGGCCAAGCAAAATATCCCAGTATTGTAGCAGGGACAGCGGAGGGAGGGAGACGCAGCCTCTCACACTACAACAGCAGTGGTGTGTACAGCGGCGAAGAAGGAGCGTGGGGATACACCGAGCGAGAGGGGAAGTGTCTCAACGACGCGAGGGGAGAGATGAAGCTAGCGGAGCTGTGGCGGAAAGGAGCAGTCGGCGGAGGAGTAAGCGCGCAGTGGGGGGCCTGGCAGCAGCAGAGGGGTACCGGTGTCTTCAAGGAGAGGGGAGCGTAGCAGTATACAGCCAGCGTACGAGTGTGCGTGGGATGATAGAGAGGCCACGCATTGGGCGGCCGAGTTTAGGAGAAAAGAGAGCGCTATTCGAGCGCGAAAAACGTTTACTTGAATTGGAGATTCAACAGATGCAGACTAATCTACAGCGTTTGAACAGAGAAGGAGACAGCACAATGCTGATTTACGAAGGCGATAATTTGGCAGCGCGAGATAGATTTATGCGGCCCAATTTAACGTCGATAGCCGAACAATTGGGAACCTTCGACGGAAAATCAGAGGTATGTGAAAATTGGGTGGCCAGATTAAATTCAATTCGCAAGGTTTACAGATAAGACGAGGATAGTAGTCGAATTCTGATCGGTATGCGGCTGAGAGAGAAGGCACTAGACTGGTACCACTCTCGGGTGGAATATGTAAACATGGGAGCAGACGACTTGACCCGGGAGATTGAAGCTATGTTTTCACACAAATTCACAAAGCTTGAGCGGAGACATCAGTTCCAGAAACGAGTTTGGAATACCTCTGAGACGTTCCGCGAATATGTTCACGAGAAGATCATCCTGGGGAATCTGGTTCCCATTGACGACGACGAGCTACTGGAGTACATTGTGGAGGGCATTCCGGAGAGCGCGATGCGAGACCAGACCCGCATCCAGCGATTCACATCGGTTGACGCAATTCTGGAGGCGTTTGACACAGTTCGAATTCGTCGCAGCATAGTACCTGGGGCATCTGTCTTAGGGAAATAGGAGCCAAGGAAGACTGACCAGCAGCAGAGTGATCCATCGAGTGGTACGAGAAGCAGGTGTTTTTTGTGCGGGTTGAGTGATCATGCTAGGTGTCCGACGAAAGAAAAGGGAAGAAAGTGTTTTAAATGTCACGAATTTGGGCACATAGCGAATGATTGCAAGGGACGAGCGAATAACCTACGAGAAACATGTACAGTGTCGGAACAGTCGAAATGTAAATATATAAAGCAAGTTGTGGTAAATGGGGAATTTGGGAATGCAGTCATAGATACGGGAAGTGACATTTCACTAATGAACGTGAGTAGTCTCGTCAGACTAGGTGCGCCCTCGTTGAGAAGCTCCTCTGTTAGTTTTCGAGGAATAGGCTCAAAATTGATTAATTCTTTGGGACAAACGCAATTGATTGTTAGAATAAACGATTTTACATGTGAAATCGTAGTGCAAGTAGTACCAGATGAAATTGTGAAGCATGATCGGGGCAGACTTTTTGAGAACAACAGAGATGAGATTATCTGGGGAAATTGTCACGATTAGGCCGATAGAGGAAGTGGGAATTACGAACGAGAGCGATAGTTTTGAAGTTTGTAAAATTGATGTAGAGTCACTGCTCGAGGAAAAAGGGAGCCTACACGTAGGGGGTGCGGTAAGTCAAAAGTATGAAAGCGTAGTTGAAGAAATGATCACGAATTATACACCGGGAAAGTCAGAAAATGTAGGCGTGGAAATAAAAATTATTAAATTAAATCCGAAAAACCGTTATTTCAGCCGGCGCGAAGACTAGCGGAAGCCGAAAAAATAGTAGTAAGCGATCAAATCAAAGAATGGTTAGAGCGAGGAATAATTCAACCATCATTCAACCATCACTTATTTATACTACCACCACGAGTCCGGTAGTATTAGTGAAGAAAAAAGACGGGACGCCGAGGTTATGCGTGGATTTTAGGCGGATTAATCGAGAAATTGTGAAAGATAGGTACCCAATTCCACTATTGACGAGCAATTGGACGCACTGCGGGGAGCAACGGTTTTTTCGACCCTCGATCTGGAAAATGAATTTTCCATGTTCCCGTCGAAAGGGATAGCCGTAAATATACCGCATTTATTGTGCCAGATGGGCACAATGAATTTTTGAGAGTTCCATTCGGTTTATGTAATTCCCCGCAGTATTCCAACGCTTCGTAAACGCGATATTTGGTTAGCTAGTGCGCGAAAAAGTGGTTTAGCGTATATGGACGATTTAATTGTACCGGCGATTAGCCACGATGAAAGTGTACGTAAATTTAAGAAAGTTTTAGACGTCGCGGCAAAGGCAGGGTTGAACATAAAATGGAAAAAATGTCATTGGTTACAGGAGAAAGCAGAACACTTGGGACATAATATACAGGGGGGGGGGGCGAATCCGACCCTCGGAAAATAAAATCAAAGCTGTCATCGATTTTCCCGAGCCGAATACTGTCAGGAAAGTACAAAGTTTTCTGGGGCTGACAGGATATTTTCGAAAATTTGTTGCGAATTACTCGGCTATTGCGCGACCGTTGACTGACTTGCTTCGAAACGACACGACTTTTTCGTTTTGGCCAGTGCAGGAGGGAGCTTTCAATCAACTGAAGTTGCGGCTGAGCGAGGAACCAGTGCTAGCAATTTATGACGTCAACGCGGAGACAGAGCTCCACACGGATGCGTCGAAGATAGGCTGGGGCGCAATCATCTTGCAGCGAGACCAGGACGATGGACTGCTACACC
>JABFPB010003219.1:0-17657 GCA_022817645.1 Ceratoteleas bidentatus
TGGTGCACTGATTTTGGCAAGCGAGGAAGCTGTCAAAGCTGAAAACTTGAAGCCTTTGGCTCGTTTAGTGGCTTACACAACAGTTGGTGTAGACCCAAGCATCATGGGCATTGGACCTGCTCCCGCAATAAAAGACATCTTGAAAATTACTGGCAAAACGATGAATGATATGGAGATGATTGAAGTGAGCTTAAAGATATGTCATAACCAGACACAATGTGACAGTGTATCTGATTATAATATACCAATGGAACAGTGTTTACTTTACTTTTATGATTTCATTAATTTTTTATTGGACTATAAACATCCAATTGTCATTTGTAAAAGTATCTCATTTTGCAAATATAATTAGAAAAGAAATATATAAAAAATTATTTTTTGTTCCGATTATTAGATCAATGAAGCATTTGGAGCACAGACTATTGCTTGCGCTAAGGACTTGAACCTGGATGTTAATAAATTGAACACAGAAGGCGGTGCGATCTCAATAGGACATCCGCTGGGAGCTTCTGGCTCAAGAATAACTGCACATATAGTGCACGAACTTAGGTACAATCACATTTATTAAAAACATTGATAAATGCAAAAAAATATTTGATAGAAATGAATAGAAAAGAGTTGAATTTTCACTTCGATTTCGCATTCATTTTTAAACATTTGGAATTCAATCAAACTACTCTGAATTGCAAAGCAGTGGATTGAGTGCCAATTGAGGAACTCAAATTATTTTTTGAATTCTCATTATCACGAAATTCAAAACATCTATTTGATTGGAACTAAAATGAATGGGAAAGAATTTGTACTTTTTGTTGAATGCAGATTGAGGAATTGAATAAAAACGAATTAATATTTAAAATTCAAAATCTGACATTAAAAAACGTTGACAAACCACTGAACAGAATAGAATGAAATTGAAAATAAAAATATATATTCTAAATTTTTCCATGAAGAAATTCATTTTTCATTCTCAATTCATTTCTGTTTATTTCTACACAATTTTTGCAGGGTATTTTATATTTATATATTTTTAGTTGAAATAGGATTGGATTGTTATTTTACGTTATTTGACCATTTCAGGCGACGAAATCAAGGAAAGTTTGGAATTGGAGCAGCATGCATTGGAGGTGGTCAAGGCATTGCTGTGATGGTTGAAGCACTCTGAGTTTCAACCATCTGAGTGTATTTGCCGAATTTTTTTCGACAATTTTATCATTGTATTATCTGTTAATATTAAGAGACTATTTTTTATAGGACTTTATGATAATGTTTAATACATTGTTTAAATGTAGGATTCATTCGGAATAAAGAAAAAAGGAAATCCACATTGTGCAATTATTTGTCCATTATTTCACTGTAATCATTAGTTAATTGTGTATGTATGAGAAAAGTTTAGAAATAATATTTAAAAAATAAAATGTATTTTAACAAATTATTAAAAAATATTTCTTTATTTCTATATTTAGATATAGAAATAAAAATAAAAAATATTACGTTGTGAGATATTGAAATGTTACAATCATAAAATCTTAAATTTGATTTTTTGTATGCAAAGAATCAAATGTAACAATTTCACCCAATTTGATAATTTAATTTTTATTCAGTGATTCATGTACAAGAGGTTTTGATGTCGTATTTGATCCAAACGGTGTGGTAACAAGCCCTAACAATGTACAATCAGCTTCCAACAATGTCAACTCTTTTTCAGAGCCTAAAAACAAGGAAGACAGTTCCAAGTCTTTAATTTTCAATCTGACAATGGCATCTTTGATGTAGCCTCTGAAATCAATAATAATGTAATTGATTAGTGTTAGTGCCCAAACATATTTTTGTAAGAAAAAATACATAAGTCAATATTTACATATTTTTTTATATTTAATGTATAGTAAGTCCATAAAATAAAGTTATGGCAAACGACTAATTCTTAATTAAAAAGTAATCAATTTTACTTGAATTTCTATGAAAATACCACATAATCATGTATGTTTTAATGTTTTCATTTTTTATTCAGTTGACTGACATTTAAAAACAGTTTTTTACTCCAAATTTGTTATTTTTATTCAAATTTTATTTCTTGTAAAAAAACGTTTACAGATATTGTTTCACATATTAATTTATTCACATGCATTAAAACCTATATGTTTCAATTAACTTACTCAGAATTTTTCATAGGCTTTTGGCAAACGCAATGAAACTTCCATCCAAAGTCAATGTACAAATCATTACCAGTAACATGGTAAATTCTTCCCGTCACTATTTTTCCAACTGGATTACCTAACTGGAAACATTATTTCACACATAAATCCGAATATATTTTACTACCTAAATCAAGAAGATTAAAAAGTGTAACAAAAATGAATGAAGTAAATAGTTGTCCTACTTAATACTTACGTCAATAAATTTCGAAAATCGTAACAATTCGGCGAAACTGACATTGTCTTTGTTTTGTGGACTCATCAAATTTTCGTGCTTTGCGAAGGCTTTTGCAAATCCACTTCTGTTTACTTTCGAGTCACTCTTGCTTTCTTCTTCATTCAACAATTCATTCGTAGGAGTGTTGTTTGTTGTTGTCGTCGTTGTTGTTGCTGTGTTTGTCGTACTGCACAATCGATGCCAGACATTATTCTTTCTCGCAAAATTGCAAACGGCGTGAACATCTGTCAATACTTTATTTATTCGTTGCATTTTATTTGACAACATTTAGTAGCAATGAATAGAGCAAATTTGAGGTTATGTGTACTCCCATTTAGCAGAACATTTTTATCATCTTTTCAGATGGCGCTAATTTTAAAATGTTTAAACGAATTATTTATTTTGTACAAAATTAAAATTAAAATTATTTAATGAAAAAATTATGAAAGCTAATTTTGTTGTAATACATTTTATGAATACAAATTACTTGTTAATATTATATTTGTAAAATTTTTAATCTACAATTTAATTTTTTTATAAATCATTTTAAAAAAATTTGTACAAAAAAATAAAAAATTATTGAATGAAAAAATTATGAAATTTAATTTTGTTGTAATACATTTTATAAATAAAAATTACTAATTTATATTATAGCTGTATAATTTTTTATCTACAATTTAATTTTTCGTTAAAAATCATTTTTATGAAAAATTGACTTGGAACATAATAAAAATACCACAATTCTGTAACATAATTTATTAAATAATAATTTGATAAATGTACATGTACAAATTAATTATACGACGTAACACCTTACGCGTTATATTTAATCAGACGTGTAAAGTGACTTGTTCGATTCCAACAGAAACCGAACATTGGCCCTCAGATTTGTCCAAATGTTACTTACAGACGGTTGACACACGAATCTAAAACGTTACTCTGCAAAACGTTAATTTAACCGTCCGTAATCGACATTCACCAGACAATCCTCTCAGCCCTTCGGGAACGTCACGTTCGCGAGATATAAATTTGTGCTAACGCACAGAATTCCCTAGTTATTTACATTTCGGAACGCGAAGCGGTGAACGTCGTCAACGAACGCAACTCTCAGTTCAGTTGCACTCTCTCTTCATAGTTACTCGTCTTTATCTCTGTACATTCATCTTTGTTTGCCTTATACATCGTCGTTCTTTATAATTGATTACGAACGAAGCAATGTGTTCTCGGATAACATCTACCCATGTTTCGGTTTCCAGCTATTCTCAATCAGTTCCGAATTTCCCCCAAAAAGGTGAAATGTTTGTGAATATGTTGCCAGGGAAATTGGAACCGTTTTTGGGAATGTCTGGGAACTTTTCACACAGACAGATTCGCGTTCCTCGCAATTAATCGAGTATCCTTTCGCTCCTTTCGTAAATGATTCATTGCGGCTAGTTTCGATTAGGCGGGTTTTCTGAAAAAAGAAATTTGGGAATTAATTTTTTTATTCAAAGTTCGAATCATTTATTGGTACAAAATTGTTTTTATTTTTATTTTTATGAATAAAAATGTATTTAAAA
The DNA here is from genome assembly GCA_022817645.1 of Ceratoteleas bidentatus. Lineage (NCBI taxonomy): Eukaryota > Metazoa > Arthropoda > Insecta > Hymenoptera > Scelionidae > Ceratoteleas > Ceratoteleas bidentatus. Next base: position 3,969 of record JABFPB010003219.1, read on the forward strand.
ATTGCTATATATAAATTACCATACTACAGGAGCATCGTCGAAGGATCTTCCATAAATCCTTTGAAAGCTTTGAGCCACTGAGCTCCAACAGCTCCATCTACTGTGCGATGATCGCAACTGGCAGTGACAGTCATATATTGCGCCGTTACGAATCTAAAAGCGACGAATAAAAACCGATCAATAAATGTCGATTGTTAAACAGACGATTGTCTTCATTGGCGATTCTCGCGAAATCGGCTGAATCGAATTACCCTTTCTCGTTTTTCGCTGGAATCAGTCTGGCTTCGGTTCCACCGACCGCGAGGATGATGGATTGAGGAGGGTTTATGATGGCGGCGAAGTTCTTGATGCCGAACATTCCGAGATTCGATACGGTGATGGTGCCACCCTGGAATTCCTGGGGCTGCAATTTTCCTTCCCGGGCCTTTGCTGCGAGAGCTTTAACTTCTTTACTAATTTGTACAATTCCCTTCAAATCGGCTCCAAAAACGATGGGTGTTATCAAGCCGTTTTCAGTGCTGACTGCGACACTAACGTCTACATTGTCGTATCTGGAATTAATTTGATTTATGTTGAAATTGTATTTTTTTAATCGTAAATTGTAAAAAGTAAAAAAAAAACAAATATAAATTTCCTTTTTCAAAGATTTTTTAGCTTACAAATCCTCAGTTTTTAGATTTACAAATATTTCCCAATACATAATTTTGATAAAGTTTGAAATGCAAAACGTTTCGATTTATATAGATTTTTAGACTTTGCAAATACTTCTTTTTCACATACTTTTCCAACTTAGATTTCTAAATAAGTTATATAATAATTTCCAATAAAGTCTAAGAATATCAACATACTGTCTGATAACGTTTCCAAGCCAGGCACTATTGCCTTCGGGAACAGTCTTGCAGGCACAAGCCATGCCTTTGATGATGATATCGTTGACGCTAAGCTTGATTCGTTCCTTTTCGAGCATTTTGTTGAATTGTTCTCTCAGCGTCAGCGCGGCATCCATTCGAATTTCCACACTTAGGTAATAATGCGGAATGGTCTGTTTACTTTCGAGCAATCGTCTCGCAATGACTTCTCTTACGTTGGAAATTGGGATTTCGCCGAAGGTACCACTTGGCATTACTCCCATGGAAGGTGCTGCTGAGGCTCCAGCGAGATCTTTCGACGTAATGGATCCGAAAAGTCCTGAGCCTTTGAGACCCTGAAATGGAGCGGCAAATATTCTGAATACTGAAATTTATATTTTTTTATTTTTTTAAATTTATTTTTAACAATTTATGTAAATGAAAGAAAATGAATGAAATGAATGAAAGAAAATTGATCAAATATGAAAGAAAATGAATGAAATATGAAGGAAAATTAGCGAAATATGAAAGAAAATGAATGAAATATGAAGGAAAATTAGAGAAATATGAAAGAAAATGAATGAAATATAAAGGAAAATTAGCGAAATATGAAAGAAAATGAATGAAATATGAAGGAAAATGAACGAAATATAAAAGAAAATTGATCAAAAAGGAAATAAACTGATGAAAATTTGAAGGAATATTAGCGAAATATGAAAGAAAATGAATGGAACATGAAGGAGAATGAACCAAATATAAAAGAAAATGAACGAAATATGAAAGAAAATAAATTTAATATGAAGGAAAATTAACGAAATATGAAGGAAAATGAACGAAATATGAAAGAAAATTGATCAAATATGAAAGAAAATGAATTTAATATGAATAAAAATTAACGAAATATGAATGAAAATGAATGAAATATGAAGGAAAATTAGCGAAATATGATAGAAACTGAATGAAATATGAAGGAAAATTAACGAAATATGAAAGAAAATTGATCAAATATTAAAGGAAAGTAATTAAATATGAAGGAAAATTAACGAAATATGACAGAAAATAAATGAAATTTCATTCATTTTCCTTCATATTTTGATCATTTTCTTTCATATTTCATTTATTTTCTTTCATACTTAATTCATTCTCCTTTATATTTCACTATTTTTTTTTCATATTTCAATCATGTCATTAAACAAAATGAATGTAATGTAAAGGAAAATGAACGCAATATGAAAGAAAATGAATTTAATATGAATAAAAATTAACGAAATATGAAAGAAAATGAATGAAATATGAAGGAAAATTAGCGAAATATGAAAGAAACTGAATGAAATATGAAGGAAAATTAACGAAATATGAAAGAAAATTGATCAAAATGTGAAAGAAAATGAATTAAATATGAAGGAAAATGAACGAAATATGACAGAAAAAAATGTTTCATTCATTTTCATTCATATTTTGTTCATTTCCCTTCAAATTTCATTTTTTCTATCATATTTCATTAATTTTCTTTCATATTAAAGTCATTTTCCTTTATATTTCACTCATTTTCTTTCACATTTCAATCTTTCATGAAAGAAAATGAATGTAATATAAAGGAAAATGAACGAAATATGCAAGAAAATTGATGAAATATGAAAGAATATGAATGAAATATGAAGGAAAATTATGAAAGAAATATGAAAGAAAATGAATGAAACATTTTTTTCTTTCATTTTTCGTTCATTTACAAACTTCTACATTTTTTATTATAAAATGAGAGGAAACAAGAGTAATTAAGGATACTCACTCGTGTGAGGGGGAGGGGCGAGGTACAATACAAAATGCGTTATATTTTCGAATTAATTGAAGATATTTATCGAATTAATGTTATAACTTGTTCAATAAGGCCTGGAGGTGTTATAAAACCATAATTGTACGATTATCAAATATTACAATATTTATATTTCAATGCTGGAAGCTAAGACTACAGTTTTGTCATAGAAAAAATGCAGCGAAACTATTAATTTTTATTGAATTTGGGTTTTAAAAGTCAAACCTTGTTCTCTGAAGGATTCTCTACAAGTTCGCAGTTTCAAATTCAGGAAATTTTACACTGTAGTAGTATTAATCGTCCATTTTTTATAATGTGTCGTGTATTCGTTCAATTAACTAAAGTGATTTGTGATTAAGTTATAAAAAAAGTCAACATTTTCATCATATTTGATTTCTTTTATGATTTCAGCAAAACCATTGACCTGCAAAACCTTGACAGGGCTCAAAAAGAGCTTCAGGAATGCGTCTCGCAGCAGAGCCCCATGTTCTTCGTGTAAATGTATTTTTGTACAAGCTCTCATTGATTGTTTTTCGGTTAAAAAACTGTTTCAATTATTGATTAACATCGCATACAAAACTTGTATTTTGTATTTAATTAAGGATATATCGTGTTTTGAAAGAGTTCGCTGTTTGGTCAGCTAAGAATCAGAAAACATTATTTTATTTATATATATTTTACATAGATTTGTAACGGATCGGAGTGTGTAATCCGAATAAAAGTTTCATTAACACATTATCACATTACTTTTACTCTCCCAGTTACCTTTCTGGATTAAGTTTTGTCCAGAAATCAGCCGAAAAAATTGCATAATTGCAATTTTTAAAGTTTTATGATATGACAATTAAAAAAATGTTATAATGGAATGACTTTATTTGTCCATAAACGGAAAAAATCGAGAACGTTTCTAACTTTGATGCATAGAACTTTTATGTACCATAATTTACATTGAGTGACTTATAATTAAGTATAATAATACTGCACAGCCGAGCATTCGTTTAAAAATTACAAATATCGGGAAGTACTGATCGAAACTAAACCTGAAACTATACGGCGCGACTTTTTACGCTGTAAAAATTATTCTGCAAATTGACATTTTTAGAAAACGCAGCGATTCTTTATATTTTAAAATATAAATCGTATGTAATAGTAGCGAACAATGGCTTAGAGACAAATATCGGTGGAAAGGGAATTACAGAGTTGGCTCGTGAAATTTAAATCTTTTCCGTCTCAAAGGCAAACTGATTGGCGTACGGTTTCGACAAATCGTTGATTACGAAGGTCTTCCACCGGTTCTGCGGGAACACTCTGAAATTGTTCTCCAGCTTTTCGACGGTGTCCTCCCGGAGAGGTTTTAGTGGTTTCCATTTCAAAACCGATCGCATGACTTTATAGAAATCGTGTCTGGATAGACAGAGAAGAGCTCGAACGATGCTTTCTTGTTCTTCTGGAGAACCTAAAAAATTTTTTTCATAATTTTATATAAAACAAAGTCGATCAAATACATAAAAACTAAAAAATAACAAAACTAAACTGAAACAAAACTAAAGTCAATAAAGTCAACTGAAAGAATAGAAATTAACGAATACTTTTTTTTACACAAAACTCACAACGTTTTAACATAACGGTTTATTAAACCTTTTTGTAAAGGTTTATTAAACGTTTTGTAAAGGTTTATACAATTTTTGTTATAAAGGTTTATACAATTTTCGTTTTATAAACTTTCATAAAACAAAATTTTTTTGTTTTATAAAGGTTTATAAAACGTTTCTTAAAGGTTTATTAAACGTTTAATGGCTAATAAACTTTATGTGATTTTTTTTAAGAATTTAAAAGTACCCTCCGCAGCATCAAGCACGTCGCACAGCTGATCCATGACATCCGTCACTTTTCGGTCGACGTCCGAAGTGGGAAACGACCGGAGGATGTTTCCCAACAAGTCGAACGCCGCGAAAGTGCAGGGGTGGGTTCTGTTGATGATCATCTGCATCAGTCCCCCCTTGAGTATATACTTGTATGCCCAGAAAACGTTGATTTGTTTCGCCATCAAAATCAGAGCTGTGTTGATTGCAGTGTGCCGCTTTGGTTTCGCTGAAACCAAAGCGATTTCATTGGTCAATTAAAACTTTTTTAACGAAACTAATAAAATTAACAAAATTAACAAAATTAACGAAACTAACAAAACTAACAAATGGCGATCCTGCCAGGATAAAGTTTTGTTCGAAAAATGTAACTAGCAAAACTAACTAAAATAACAAAACTAACGAAACTAACAAAACTAACGAAACTAACAAAACTAACAAAACTAACGAAACTAACAAAACTAACGAAACTAACGAAACTAACAAAACTAAGAATTTAGGTCCCTTAATTATAATCTGTAACGAAAACCCCACAAAATCATTTGTTTGTCATTAATTCCCAAGAAGTTGTAAAAAAACCCTAATTATCAAAAAGTTAGTGGGGGCTCAAATTGTTTTTTTGTTACTGGAATTTTTAACTTTGTATAAACGTTTACAGAACATTCGGAAGCATTTATAGACACATTTTTTCGACAATAATTTTTGTTCATTTACAAAAATTTCGATTAAAAAATCCGTGATTACTATATAACAAATAGTAAAATTTCTTGCAATGATTATACAAAATATACATTTTGTATTTTATTTTTGTACTTTGTGTACTTACCATACTTTTCATTTTTTTTATGAACAAATAGATCCTTCTGAAGTGAAGTAAACGAAAATTTGTTTCACATTACTTAAACATTGCGAACTGCACGCCATCACATAAATAATGTTAATCGAAACACTAAAGAATTTTACAGACTTTTCAGGTACGTGTAAAGAGATCGAAATGATTGGACATGATGCATAACATATCGGCTAATGAAAGAATGTTCTTTGATGTACACTTACGTAAAGATGGGTGTGCATAGGTTAGATAAGGACCAGATAGGGTTACGCCGGGTCAAGTTGGGTCACGACACGAATTTGCATCAGCTGCGTTATGTAAATAAGATGAATTTGCTTTGTTCGGCCGATTAAATCAATCCGGCTGCAATTACCGGACGAGTGAGTCGCCTTTCACTAACTGGACCAAGATTTGCCGAAATTCGACTGTTTTTGCAAATCCTTGTGAGAAAAGAGGAAAAAAGAGGTTGACACGATACAGTTTGCGGAAGTAAAAATTGCCCCGAACTTATTTTTCACATCGAAGAATTTTTTAATCTTCGTTAAAAAATGTTTCGTATGAATTAATTTTCTCAAAAAGTTTTCTTCTTGCAATTTTTCATGCGAACGCACTTTACGGCTTGTCAAGGTGTAATTAAACAAATTACGCCGTGGCATTCGATTACGCAGTTTATTGCCCGTTAATTAATATCGAGGAGTCGGGTCTTTTTAATGAAGACTTCAATTTCACTTTCGCGAAAACACGAATATTGAGTTACTAATAACGTGACCGACCGCTCGGGACAAACGGTTATTTATTCATCGATCGCTTGATACCCAAATAACACAGTGTCAAATTCAGTTTTCAATGCGAATTGTTAAACAATAAATCGCCTTTCAGCGAACGAACAATAGTCCAAACCGATTATCTAACTTGTTCGGTCAAATCGTGCTGGGGATCAGTGAGAAAATTGAAACGAATATTCCAACGTTGCAAAACAGCCCCGGATACGTTTCAGACAATTTTACAATTATTTTACAGTCCATTTGAATTTGCTTATAATTTTTTTTATATAATTCCTCAGGCCCAAAATTACTTAATTTTTAAATTAAGTATTTAAAATTTTAAATTAAGTATTTAAATTTTTTAATTAAGTATTTACATTTTTTATTTAAGTATTTAAAAATACTTTTTAAATACTATAGAATTTTATTTTTTCAGTCTATAGAAATCTTTGACTTTTTTTTAATTTCTTTTCTCAAATTTACTTGCATCTTTTTACACATCCCAATATGTCTCAAAAAATTCTCTAAATTCCTTTTGGGTCCTCGAAATTAAAATGTCCTCTTTACATCTCTCGGATCGACACTTTATTAATAACTTTCGTTTGATCAATCCGAGAATCGCGGTAGATCATTCGACGATTAATTTCGACCTCGATTGGATTTACGATATGAGTTCACGACATGAGTCACACCACATGAATCAGTGAATAATATCCACCTGTTGCGTCTTCGCGCAAAAATGCTAATCGATCACAATCGCATAGTTTGCTCTTAAGCGAACCCCATTTAACTATTTTCCTCGGGAGGAAAACCGTTCGCTTAATAACCGTTGAATGAACAATCACAGGTTCGCACCTGTGACTGTTCATTCCGGCACGAAACGAAAATAGCCGATTGGGGTAATCAATTTTCCGAGCCGACACCAAATAGGTACTCGGATCGGGCGACACGGTCCCAGAAGTAACTCCGAAATAAATCCGCCGTCAATTTCGATCGTTAACGCGAATTAAGCACGCGCTTAAATGATCCGGCGAGAACTCGTTGCACGTCGCATGCGGGATGCCAAAAAATGACTCTGTCAATTAAGAGACACGAGGTGGTTCGCTTGCGCAAGTGAAATATCTTCTTGAAAATGCAGTTCAGTTCATTACGGAATAGATCAATTTAAATAAAATACATAAATAAAGAGAGATTTTTGGAGGCAGTTGAGAGGACCTTTTTTGTCAAGATGGAAGTTTAGAGATCACCAGAAATTACAATTTGCAATAAACAATAATTTCTATAAAGTTTTTATCTCAATTTGAGAGTATTTCTTCTGAACATTGGATGGCGATCCTGTCAGGATCGCCATCCAAATTCAGTTCACATGGAATACGTACATGTAAATAAAAATATTCACAAAAACACAGTTGGATATCGGTAAATATCGGTAAAGTAGAGTTTATATTTCACCTTAATGTCTACTTCTCATCTAACTTTTTTCTACAGCAAACAGTTTAAATGACATAGTCTTCAATCATTTGATCTAACTGACTGAAAACAATTTAATACAGCAATTTCACAATAAACAGCCGTGGCAAAAAAATCAAAGAATCCCGCTCTCTCATCCAGCCCGAGAAATTATCCGATCCGGCAATAAAACTGAATTACCGATAATTGATTGGAATAATTGGCGGCTGACGAATGTTTCTGCCGTTTCGCTTGCCACAAATCTTTTTGTCAAGATGGAAGTACAGATCGAAATATAAATATTTTTTAATTCCTCAATAATACAAACTTTGAGGTTACAAGAATGCCACTAAAAATTCGTAAATTTCTTTTAGAGACCACCAGAAATTCCGATTTGCAACAGACAACAATTCTACAAAGTTATCTCAATTTGAGAGTATTTCTTCTGAACTTGGATGGCGATCCTGCCAGGATTTTTTCCTGGCAGGATGCGCCATCAATGAGCGCGATCAATGAGCCGCCGCGACTTTCTAATAATCCGGTCCCCGAGCGGCGACGCTATCGTGCAGATAAACCCGGGGAGTCCCGAGAGTCCGATTTTGATTGACGAGCGCAAAGCTCTCTCGCTCGGCGATCGGGTCGCGAATGCGCCATTTTTTCTTCGGCGACGGAAACGAGAGGCTAGACCTTTTACGGCGTGTTTACTGTAATAATAAGCGGCGTGTCGAAATTCATCGACCAGGAGAGGTCGCGACCGGAAAAAATATCGGCTTAGTTGTCGGACACGGTGAATGCTCGATGTAACCGTGTTACGGCTCGGATCACGGTGTTCAAGTGTTTAGAAAATGGAGGGTTGCATTGTGTTGTATCGAGGCTCCAATGAATCTGATTTGGGAATCACAAAGAGTGGCGCTTCGTTGGCATGTGTTGGAAAAAAAAACTTTCGTTGGGTCAACAAACATGTTTGGTTATTTAGGTGTAACCTAAATAACCAAACATGTTTGTTAATTTAGGTCTAACCTAAAAAAACAAGCATTTTGGAAGATCCAATTAAGTTTTGGATGAGGCAACTAAATGGTTTGGTTCAATGAACCAAATCATAGTCTGACGTATTGTTGTGCATATCTTGGCGTCGACAACTAACGTCTGTCTTGAAAAAGATTAAGGTAATCATAAAAGGGTTAGGATAACCATGTAAATAGTTACGTCCAGAATAAAAATGGTTAAAAACCATTAAAATGGTTAGAACCACCTTAAAAATAGTTAGAATAAACATAAAAAATGGTTAGGACAACCATTTTTTTAATGGTAGGTTATAACTATTTTTACTAGTTGATGTAACCATTTTAATAGTTAATGTAACTATTTCAATCGGTAATATGACTAATTTAATATTTGATATAAATACTGATATGAATTCTTAGGTATGCTTAGTTAGCCTATATGTGACCCACATATAATTACTCTTCCATGTACCATTGATGGTTCCTACCACTATAACAGTCCACATTATTTCTACTCCTTAAAAAAACTTGACTAAACCCCACTTTCCTCTGGCACGCGAATTTTAAATCCCGACGATCTTTCTAATAACACAAAATTTCTAAAAGCCGTCAAATTCGGGGTGCTGTTTGTTTGGCTTTAGTGTCATCCTCTCCTCTCTCAACGTCCAGTCAGGTCCCAATCGGCGCCTAATCGAACCGGACCCGACTTCTCCTAATTTACATCTTTTTCACCGGAATCTTTCTCGGAATCGGATTCCCGGCAGTTCCGTTACTCGGCTCGATTTCGTACCGATTCTTCCTTCCTGCTTCGATTTTCGTTGCTCGAATTTCGCGACGCAAACCGGCAAGACGAATTAGCGGGAATCGCATCGGGCCGTCGTTGTCCCATAAGTTAAACCGCGCTTGTCTATATACACACATTCTCGTTTATTGATCCAGTTTTTCCGCGATCGCGGGCGTTCGCCCTCCGCATTAATGCACTTTTACTCGCGCGTCAGGAAATCCGTTTTGACGCGAGCGACGACCCGAATACCCGATGCGGACGATTATTAACGCGGATCATTAGCGCGATCAAAACTTACGTAAGATCGTATTCGAAAACTTTTTTTCAGTTTCCTATAACTGTACATTCAATAGCAGATCGAGAACATCTTTTAGTTATTTACACCGAAATGTATGTAATAGAATGTAAAATGTTCATTTATATTGAAATCGAATATAAAAGTAGCATTGAGATTTTTAGGATAACATAGAATCGGTATTATAGACATTACCAGTAATTAATAAGACACATTTTATCTGGGAAAAAAAGATAGGAAACCGTTAAGTGGAACGTTGAAATCCAAGGTATTCGTTTGGGATTTCGGAATCGATCGGGTCTTTGATGTAATACGCACGAGTTCATTTTGAAAGAACTCGAATGAAAAAGCAGCGTTGCTATTTTTTCCAGTCGCTTCTTTGCGCGCTCAATTACTTTCATCGCACTCGACTAATTACAAGACGCACGCGAAGTTACCAGACAAGCCTCGTGCATTCAGCGGTTTTTGCCGATCAAATTGGCTTTGTGTCGATGATGGTGATGGATTTTCGTAAAGTGAAAGATGTCCTAATGTCGGATTCATCATACCCATCGCCATTGTGTTCCCGACACTGCCACTATTAACGAGAAATAATGCGAGTAATTAAAAATGAAAATTGTAACCCGTCGTCATTTTTTAAACACCTCAAATAAAAAAAAACTGAACTGAAAGTTCGATTTATCATTTTTAACTCCGATTTTTTCATCCTACAATTAAACGGCAATTACAGTGCGACCCAAAATTAATTTCTAAATCAGCCACATCGTCATTAATTTCCCCCGCAATTAATCATTCTCGATTCCCACAAATCGGCTCATTACACCGAAACCGGCCGCCGGATAAATTAATTTCCGTTCGACTGTTTTCTCTCCGTTTCAAAACCGAAACTCGTCTGTGGCTGTTTAGACGTATTGAATATTAAAAAATACAGCCGAAAAAAGCGAACAGGTTCCGAGGCGACCTTTTGCGCAACGCCGATCGCGAATAGTCGAAACGATCGAACGAAAAAATGCGGTGTCGAGCGGAAATCGGCAAACGATGTATCGAACGTGGATAAGCAGCGATAGGCGTTCGCTCGCGATAGTAACGGTCGTGAAATGGATTGCAGGCCAGCGAGGCTGCCAGCGGTTTCACCGGAAGTTGCCGATTCGCGAACCGATCGCGCAACGCAGAAGGTCCGGTTCGCCGCCAAATTAATTGACGCGAACTCATTATCCTGCCGAAAAATTGCGATCAAAAGTGTCCCCGCGACACGGTGAAAGCTGCGCGAAATCGGTAAAAAAAGATCCGATTTTTCGGGATCGGTTTCGCGCAATTAGACGACCGGATTTCGTTCATTCCGCCGATTCATCCTTATTTATGCGAAACATCTTAAACGCGTCGTGGCATAAACTCATATCGTCGCGACGCAACCGATCCCGCGAAAAAAATCGAGTTGGAAGATCGAAGCATTGTTTTCGCAAATATCACTCGAATCACCTTGATTTTTTTCAACGACGTGACATTTTTCGAACCGACGAACGGGTCGCTCGTTTAAATTCAATTTTTCGAATATTCTCGCCAGAAGGCCGCCACCGTCCAGAAGTTCCAGCGGCTCCGTTCGCCGGTTTCACTTTCGCACTAGACGCGCGTTAAACGGGACGTATATTAAAACCGGCAATTTGCCGATCGGTAGGCACTTTGGGCCGAAACCGCTACGTCAACTTCGTTTCGCCATAAACTAGCACTTCTGCTATTTGATTCCTTCGATCACAACGGTCTTCGATGTTTTACAGCTCAAATCCGTCGTCTAACGATTACAATATATCTCGGCGCCGTTTTCGACCGAATCCCCCATGGGTTCGGTCGAAGACAGTCGCACTTAGGTTACGAAATGTGTATTTTACTATCCGGAATACATTCGAAAGTTGCGGTCTGATGATACATTGCTAATATCCCGTGAAAATTATGTGCCGATAAATCAGCGTGCCTCGGCCAGTGAAACAATATGTCCAGATCGGCGTTATGAAACCACGTTTTATAGCAATTTGGAAAAGCCAATCCAAAATCGTGGGAATCGTCGCGAAAAGTCGTGATCTATCGCGAAACTGACACGTGGAGACTGCAAGTCGTTAGTAACGAAATTCTTGCGAAGAATGTTATACGGACACGGAACGGTGGAACAGTTATGTTCTTCTAGTAATATTTCGCGGCGGTTACGCATGCTTTTTTATATCGTTTTTGCAAGTAATTTTCTGCGGGCAAAGGTTTTAATTGTGGAGTTTATGTACGGAAAAGTGATCGCGGTTTGAAAGTATCGGTATTTTCGTTTTTCTGGTCTGATTCGTCATGGAGTATTTGAAAAGAAAATGTGCCGAGAATTCAACTTCGTTATGCAAACTGCTTAATGTAACGTTTGAACCGACTAAGCATTTAAAAGAAACCGGTAAAAACATTTAGAAAACGATTTTTTGCAGTATGCACTGTGCATGAACAGATCAAATTAACGACTAATCTGGTTGAATCAGTTCAAATTCAGTTAAATTATCCTAAATTAGGTTTAGGATAATTACCAAACTGTCTGCTTGGACTATCATATCTACCTTGCACTATAATAATAAAAAATGTCTTCTCTTCCCATCAGCCTTCTGATACAGGAAATTCCTACTGTTAAAGGGAATAGGAAAACAGAGAGAACAGTGCCTATACTTTTGCCACCTATTTTGAAATCGGCTATTTAACCCATTACAGTCCCTTGGGCTCCAAAGGACCCGAGCGAGGAATTCATATTGATGAGAACTAAGCACTCTCCCACAAAACTCTCCAAACTCCTTTGCTCCGAAGAAACCACTTGCAAAATTCCAATCTCCCACCTTATCCTCCTACAACTTACCGATTCCTCGGAAGACCCCGGGTCGCCGGGGGCAGGATGTTCGCCGTGACATTGTTGCTTCCGTGGTTCGCATTCCGGATGCTGCGCTGGTCTGCGGAAGTCCTGGGCAGCCGCGGACTACCAGCCAGCGCGAAGCTCAGCAGGCAAGCGGCCAGCACCGCCTCCCTCATCGTCACCGGACCTCGCGACACTTTGCGACTTTCCGAAAACCCGACACAGAGTCAGAAACAACCAAAAACACTCGTCTGTCACTTCCAACCCTGCTCTGCACTCGAACTGTTCGTCGCTCGGGAGTCTACCATCCAGCCAGCCTAACCACGACCATTACCGAATCCACGTTGGCTCCTTCACTGTCGAACAAGAAAGTCCGATTGCGCGTTAGACCGCGATCGGATAGGGGCAAAAATAAAAAAACACTGATCCGATCGACCGATCGCGGGTCCCGCGATGCGCCCGATTCCGAGGGGAAAAAGCGTCGATTTCCGACCCGGAGCTTGTTTCCCCTGGGGAGCGAAAAGCGCACTTTCTGACCGAGGACCCGGACAGTCTCGCGGACACGAACTTGGGGCAATACAGGGTCTGCCGAGAGCGTATGTACTCGCGGTGCGTTGAGTCGACGTCTGTTGAGTGTCTACACTGTGCCGTCGTGTCTGTTTCGCGTAGCCCCCTCGTCGGCGACGTAATGTGGGGTTACCCCCAAGTTGCGAACTCCACTCGCAGGTAACCGGGACCATGGGCACGCGTTCCCAGTCAACGAAGACTTACTTTCACGTAAGACCGTGCCCGCCTTCTATGAATGGTGGGGCACTCTCGCTCGCTCGTGACAACCAATGCGTCCGAGCACACTACTGATAGATGGGCCATTTCCCTTTCCTTTTCGCGGTTTTGATCGACCGGCAAAAACCACGCGGAAAGGAGCAACAGGTCGTTTTTGGCAGGGTTTGTAAACCCTGGTTGTGCCAGGGGTTACAGCGAGATGTGGAGTTTTGGTTACTGTTAGAGCGGATATTGCGATGATAGAACATCAATTTTTCATATATTTATATATGTAGCCGAAAGGAAAAGATCAATGTGGATTCGATCTGGTGCCAGATTCGCCGTGGAATCTACGTCGAATCTACGTCCGAATGTTCCTCCACGTAGAATCCACATGGATTCCATGTTCG
>JABFPB010003220.1:0-17661 GCA_022817645.1 Ceratoteleas bidentatus
CTCGGCTTCGCCTCGTGCTACAATACACTCGTCGGGAATCGCCTATTTCCCGCCCTAGTTGCGTAATATACTATTTATCACCTAAAAACGTTTCACATTTTGTGATAATTTATAAATTTAAAACATTTATAAAATGAAAAAAATTGTTATCTTTTCATACATTTCATACATTCATGTTATAAAAAGTATCGTTTTTATGATATATTGATGGATTCTAAAGAATTCCGCCATTTAAATAGTAAAATTTTGATATCTCAAATGAGAAAAAATTATAATAGTTAGTACTTCAAATAGCATGAAAACACAAAACATTCATATTTTCACACATGATTGACAGGTTCAAAATTGCAAGGAATTCAATCAATAATAAAAGGTAGTTTAAAATCGAAGAGTTTAAAAGTAAAGTTCATGTAGCTTTTTATTTTGTCATTTTTATTTGTGTACATTTGCTAATTATTTCTATAATTCAAAAATTTGCATTGAATCACTTGCCTAGCATTATTTCAAATGGCTATCAGTACCATTTAAATAGGTACCATCTTATACAAATGTATCGTTTTAATGATTTTAATGATACATTCATGAAATTCAAAATAATTCTAATGCGAACAAATTGATAGTGATATTGTCAATAATCAATTTATTTCAAACTAATTCATTCCGCAAAAAGGTATCGCATTTTCAGATACATGAATTCAAAACAAATGTCACATCCAAATATTTTTTACATTTTTTTTATTTTTTACATCTCATCACCATGTTCATTCTTATAAAAATGTATCACATTTTATGTAACGCAGTCAAAAAAATATTTTCAATTTTTTTGTTTCAATAAAATGTGAAACAAAAAATGTGCAAATCACTTCCCCGAGCAGGACCGCCAAACCGCCGCGGTGAATTTTGTTTCGCATGAATTTGTTGCTGCGAATTGACACTGGGTGTGTGCGTGGGCCGTTTAATACAAGAGCGACGGTTGTGTAATGGTAGTCAAGTTCAAGGCCGCTGATATCTTCTTTTCCTCGGCTGTATTTTTACTCCAGTATGTCATATGTCGTCGCCTGAGTTCTGCCGTAGATTATTCCGCTATAAATTTCGTCGCTCAAAGGCTTCCATTCTGCGAAATTAAATTCCGATCCCAAAAATGCGTCATGCCAAAATCACCCCGCAATTCCAATCAATCGCGAATACCGTCCATAGATAAAAAGATGTTTTAAATAAAGCAATAACAATTCATTGATACACGCAAATCGATTAATTGCCACATTTCTCCCAACGTTGAATTCGCAGTCGAATTGCTCACTGAAACGCATCGACTATTTCACCCGATAAATATAATTTGAACTTGAATCTTGAACTTGCGGCAATTTTATCTGCGATTGGCCGATTAATTAACGGCCGCGTGTAAAATTAGCCTCGAGCGCTGATAACGGCGCCGCTTTTTTCCTTCCCTTTTTTCGCGGCGCTCGCAAAAAGTCGTCCGCTGGAATCGCGGATTCGGGGATTTCCGAAGCCGGGCGACGCGCGAAATTCGAATTCGCCGTTCGTCGACTTTTTTGCCCGATACCGTATCGGGCGGCCGATCCGCGAAAATATGCGATTTCGGGCAATCAATCAGCGCATAATAATGAATAAACAATCAATGAACGATAATTGTCTGGCCCGCGAGCGTGTGCGTGCATATACGTTATTTATCGCGAATGAAACATTTTTCGGAGTTCGTTGGCTCCGTTTGAGAAGCTGCGGATGTTTGTGACATTGAGTGTTGGTGGAAAAATTTTGATTGCGGAATTAGGTAATGGGGAGAGAATCGGCGAATGGTGGGTTGCATTGCGAAAATGAGATATTGAATTAAGGAAATGTTTAGTTGTGCAAACTAAATTTTAGTTAACGTACACTCAGAAAATTAATCTGTTAGTTCCAGATAAATTCACTTTACCTTAACTAAATAATTTATTTGAAATAGTACGAAATTAATGATTTTTGTAAAATTGTCACAATTCGCAGACAAATGTGTTACATTTTCATAAAGTTTTTAAGTTTTTCAAATATAAATATATAAATTCGATGACATATAAAGAAGTCTTCCACTTAAAAAAATAAGTATACATGAATTTCTTAATAACCATTTTTTTATTTATTTGCATATGCACTTATTTTAATAAGTATAAAAATTTTCATTTATTGAAATTGAGATAGTGTGAAAAATATGCATGTTGTCTATAATATGACATTAACTTAAATTTACACATAGTTAGATTAAAATAATTAGAACTCATAAGTAAAACATCATTTCCGTTTGTTTTAAAACGAAGTAATTTGTAGTCAAATTGACTAAATTGACAAATATCACCTAGTTTATAAAAAAAAGTATATATAATTATTTTAAAATAAAAAATTGTACAGAATTTAATAACCGGAAACAATTAGTTATAAACTTGCGAAATTAGCAACATTTAAATATCGTTAATCTTTTTCTTCTTAGGTGTATAATACATTGTTTTTAAATTATTATCAAATTAAGTGTCGAATCGTTGTAAAATAAAGTAGAAATTCATTTAAATACTTGGCCCAATTTTTTCAACGGACCTTCAGGTCTGATAAAAGCTCGGTCGATGTAAGCTAATTTAATTTCGGGGAAAAGAGCGACAAAAGTCGATTACATAGAAAAAGGCGATTGCGACCGAAAATGAACGCGATATTGTAATTTTGGGGAGGTTGTTATGCTCTCAGAGTCTTAAGAGAAAAAGTTTATTTTTGTTGATTATTATGTGATAAGCAAATCATGAATATTTTCTACAATAAATAAAACAATTCTACATGGAAAGTTATTTGGATTGTATTTATAGGATTTGCATTTGATCATAATGTTTTAAATAGATCGAATGTAATTTAACTTGTTTACAAATTGTTTGATTTTGCATAATTATTCGAAGTAAATATTTTTGCGTTAAACGAAAAAATATTTTAAATTGATTGCGTAACAAACATTATGTCGAGGCCAATCCAGTGTTCCAAATGTAGTAAAAAGTCTCAAACTACAATATATAAATTATAAATTTATAAATGTATTTATATAAATGTGTCGATTATGTAATTCTCATAGCGCAAGAAAATGCATTCAGTGCATAGGATAAAAAATTGTGCATTGCGTAGGTCAAAACCTTTCCTGTCGCGACGTCACGATTATAACAGAATCGCAAATTCATTACAAAAAACTTTTATTATCTGTAAGAAAACAGAAAAAATGTTACAACATTATCTAAAACTAGACAATTCCGGTTATAACGAAATTTCATTCATATTATGAATACTCATTTATAATAACGACCATTTTTTCACTTAAAATGGCACGATATTGCCAAAAAATGTTTTAAATGAAGTCGAACATTTTCAGCATTTCTAAATTTAACGATACGGTATATTTCCTTTAAAATTAATATTGTTGCCGTAATGTGGATATTCATCCAGACACATTTTGCGTGATTCGAAGACAAATAGCTTGGTTCCATCTTTCTTACAAGGATAATCAATTTCTTTCGAGCAGAATTCAACAATTAAATAAGAATCACTACATTCAAATATACTGAGCTGCGTTCGCGATGCTGAAAAACTTGTTTTCCGCCGAAAAACGTCCTTTTGCATTCAAAGG
The DNA here is from genome assembly GCA_022817645.1 of Ceratoteleas bidentatus. NCBI lineage: Eukaryota > Metazoa > Arthropoda > Insecta > Hymenoptera > Scelionidae > Ceratoteleas > Ceratoteleas bidentatus. The sequence goes on from JABFPB010003220.1 coordinate 3,650, forward strand.
AATGATTTCTTTTTTTGTCCGGACGAAACCAAATCTCTTGTTATCATAAATACAATTCAGTTCCCAACAACGAGAATTCCTCGTTCGACCAGTAAAATGAACTCTTAGGTGTACCAAAGTTTTGAAATCGAAAATTTATCTGGACGTAATTTAACCTCTGCGGTGTACCAAAGAGACAAAGTTCAAAGAGTGAAATGAAATAAAGGTGAAAAAAATAATAAACAAATTAAATATCGATTAGCAAGTGTATGTACAAACGAGTGTGGAAACTTCAGATGAAAGTTTAATGAAATCATCATTTCCGCTTATGTTGCACTAAACTTTTTTGTGCAGTATTTTGTGAAATTTTATTAAAAATGGACGAATTAAAGTAGTTTTGTTTTATTATTTTATTTTATATAAGACTTTTAGATTATGTTACCTTCGAAGTTAATTTCTACACTAATTTTTCAATGTATTGCCCAGTGTAGTTTATGATAATATCTGTGGTTTTGAGGAAAAACCAGTTATGCCACATTTTTTGACAAAATTGGTTAAGAGTGGAAATTGATATATTCTTATGTATATTTTCCTTTGGGAACGTCGAAATGTTATTATCTGTACATTTTGCTCAATTTTGACAAAACATAAGCAGTGAAGTGTCATTTTTGAGGGAAAACCAGTTAAGTGCTACCGTTTTGAGGAATAACCAGTTAAGTTCCCATTCAAAATACATAGGAAAACTTAAATTTAATTTTGGTAGGTTAAACATTATATTTTACCTTTATTTTGCATTAGAAATGGTATCCAGTTGACATAAAGAAGATTGATATAAAAATGCAAAAGTTTACTTTTGAAACTTTAAACACAAATATCTCAAAATCACAAAAAAAGTGACTTAACTGGTTTTTCCTCAAAACCATAGATATGTAGTAGAAGATTTGTTTAAGATATTTTAGACACAATTATTATGAAATTTTTCAAGGTAAAAATTATAGATTGGAAAAATTGTTGATATATTAGTAATCGAAGCATTTTCAAAAACGGTTACGCTACATTTTTCACAATAAATTTTGAAATATTTAAGAACTAAAATAAAGACAATTTTATGTGTAAGTCTGGCGATTTAGCGGTTACTAGAGAAAAGTCTGGAAAACAGATCGGCGCAGGGAGCTACTTATGAACGTTACCAATTTGCTTATTAAGGTGAAGCCAAGAAAACAATGGTCTTCGTCAACTTGAAATTGGAAAAAAGCTCCGTTTACCATTTCGAAAGAAATGAAAAAATTCTAAAAAAATGTCGAAATGTCTTCTGAGAGATGTAATAGCTATATAGAAATCATATAATATATAGCCAATATATTCCTAATTTGTGCAATGTATTGGGAATATATTATGAAAATATTGGGAATGTATTTCCAATTTTTGCTCAAGTTATGCTTCCCTAGAAAAAAACAGGAATATATTAGCCATTCACAAATAAATGTCGCAGTTGGTTCACCCTCAGTTTCAGTAAAATTACTTAGGTTGCTCTAAACTAAACTTGGGGTTTAGATACTAATTAGTTATATTTCCAATACATTTTGTATAAAAAATAAAATCCTAATATATCTGAATATATTCCCAATAGACATCACTTGCCATACATTAGGAACATATTTCTATTTTTTCTGTCCTATCACATAAAATGTATTAATATTTTAGGAATATTGCTAGGAATATAATTGTGTTATAAACATTTAACATTACATGCTGATAGTACCCTGATGAAAAAAATTCTGCAAAAGCCTGCCAATACTCTGACAAAATCTCAAAATCTCTGTTTAAACTCTTCTCTGGTATTCTCTAAAAGTGCTGAAATTTGAATTTTTACTGGGAAAGTCTACAAATGCATACTGCAGAATTTCAAAGACTTTCGCAACTTTAAAGCCCAAACAGAGCGGTTTGTGAAAAGTCTACAAAAGTCTGAAAATTACTCGGAAAGTCTGCAAACTTATTTTACAAATGTTCGCAGATTTTCGCGTATTGCAGACATTCACAATCAGCGTATGTCTGCAACATTTAGCATTATACATTTGCAGACTTCCCCACTAAAAGCCCGAATTTCAGCACCCAGTGAACCAAACGTGGGATTGTCTCGAAATGGTCAAAAATGGGACCAGAAACAACCAATAATTGAACAAATAAACTCCTTTTGCCAAATATTGGCCAATTCTTTGACTGTCTGGTTCACTGGGCACTTTTAGAGTTCTTTCCAACATTCTACAGATTATTATAGACCTTTGTAGAGTTTTACAGAGTTTTTCAGAGATTATCAGTTTCTGCAGATTTTTTTTCACAGGACTTTTGCAGACTTCTACAGAATTGTTTTCCACAGTGATGTTGCCTTCTTCTTCACCACTCAGGATTGCTTCCCCCTTAAACCCCTGAAATTTCAACCATCTCCAAAATCGTTCCCCAATCAACCCCCTCCCTCCCTCCCTCGCTCGCGGCCTCCGCGTGCCGCCTTATCTGCGGCCGGGCGCACTTAAATTAAGACCCGGGCGCTTTTTTGCCCAAACCGGTGACATCTGCGCAGAGCGTCGCCTCGGAGCCGCGGTGTGTCGCTTCGCGGACGTGTGTACGTTGATACGCGTGCAACCAGTCTAGACGTGACTCGCGCGTACGTAACAGGCCGCCAGGCGGCAGCCGAGCGACGTCGCGCCCGCACTTTCGCAGTCGCGCACAGTCCGCCGGGGTAACATCACGGCCGAAATTGCGCGCACTCACACCTTCGCGCGTGCACGCACACCGGCACGCCGCCGTCGCCGCGGGACACGTGGTTCGATGTGCGCGCACGACCGAGTTAAGTAGCAAAGAGGGGGCCAAAAACATTTTTTGACAGTGAGTGCCGGAACCACGTGTTTTTTCACTGGACATGTATGACACGGCCATGGACCCTTGGATGTACGACGTGGTGAGTGCGTCGGTACAAAATGTTAGTGTCGCCTTTATCATACTTTTTTATGTCAGTGTGAGTGGTGGTTCGGTGTGGACTGATTGGGGGTTGATTGATTTGAGTTGACTGGTTTAGTTACGAAATGAAAATTTGAAGAGTTAAAAGCTGTGAAGTGAGTTAGGGGTTTCGTATAATGAGTCTGGAAGTGTTCAGTGAGATGGTAATGAATGATTTTAATTTAAAGTTGATGATTGATTTGAAATGAGTAATGATTGATTTGAGTTAGAAGTTAATGAAGGTAATTGATTGGTTTCAAGCTTTGTAAGGTGACTCCATAAGTTGGGTGGTAATGCATTTGCGGTAGAAGTTTTGAATTAAAAGGTAGATGAATTGAGTTGAAAGTTGAAGAAGTGAGTTCTATTGATTGGGTATTGATTAAATGAATTACGAGTTGATTTAACAGAGTTGATTAATGACTGATTTGAATTGAAAGACAATCGACTCATTGAGAATTTTATATCAAAGACTGTAAGTTGCATGATTGAGTTGAGTCACTGATTTGAGTTAAATGTTGAAACAGATGGTTGGCTAGAGATGAAATTGAACTGGGTATGGATGAAATGAGTTAGAAGTTAATTCGTTGATTTGAATAATGACTTATTTGTAGTTAAAGTTGATCTAAATAATTTACTACTGATGCAAGTTTTGAGTTGAATCAATAACTTTAAACTGAAAAAGATGAGCGATTTATTTGAATAGAAAGTTGTTCAAGTGAGTTATAACTTAAGTTATTGGGTTAAGTTATAACTTAACCCAATGAATCAACTCAATAAATTAACCCAATAATAATGATTTATTAAATAATATATAAGTTGATTCAAATTACACATATAAATTGAATACAGTACTGCCTGATTTGGGTTAATTATTTATTGAGTTATAATTAATTTGAGTCACGTATTCATCTTACTTATAAATTGATGGTACATGCAAAAGTCGGTTTGACTTAAGAGTAAACTGACTTGAGTACAAAATCGATAACTGGTGTTGAATGTTAATTCGCTTCGGTTAAGAGTTGATCAATTTGAGTTCAAGATATATGAATTGAGTTCAGAATAGATTCATTCGAATTAACGGTTGATTCGTTGACTTGAACATTTATTTATTTGGATTAAAAATAAATAAACCATGTTAAATGATGATTCAGTGAGAGTATTGACCGATTTAATTGAAATGAATTGATGTATTCCGTAATATTTTGATTATCTCAGTTAGATCTATGGTTATGTATTGATAAATTGAGAAAAAAATTATCAATACAATTACAAATAATAAATTATAAATAATTTAAGTTAAGTATAATGTTGAATCTTAGGATGGAGAAAAACAAAAAAAATTACTTAAGAGGACTCATTTGAGTCAAAATGAAAAATTGTCAACGATTAGATCGAAGATAGAGAAGTCCTAAGACCCTTGTAAGATAGAGTCGTGAGAAAATATTTTCAATTTTGGATGAAAAGATATATCGTTGTTATTGTGGGAATGTTATAGAATAATAGAATTATGTAATGGGCGGGTATTAACGGAGAAGATGTTCATGTTTTGCAGAGTCAAGTTTTTCGACATTACTATAGTTGGAAAACCAATCACTTAAGTTCATCCTGTAAGATCGAGTAGATATTATATTTAATCATTGATATTGAACGATTTGGACAGATGTTTATGTTACCCTGTGTATTTTATTTGTTATTGAGTAATAATTTTGGTATGGTTTTGACCACGTCTGGAAAGGCGATTTTTTTTATGAATCATGATCTAAAGTTACGTGAATCGTAAAAATTGCTGATTGTAAATAATGTTATTTTTAGAGAATCTTACAAACATCAGTTGTACGAAAGTGTCAACGTAATTTCAAGAAGAACGATTCTTAATGGTTTACTTATATCCAAAAAAGCTAAATAATATATTTTTTTAAATCCAGAGGCACAATTATGTCTTTGGATACATTTATGTACATTTTTATGTACAAAACAAAGGTACTAAAAATAAAAGTGTACCATTCGGATTAAAATAAAATGAATTCTTTATTTGGGTTAATTTAATGTTTACACTTGTACTAATGGATAGTATGAAATTCGCGAAAAGGCTCCATTAAAAGAACGTAGATTTATAGTTTACATTTTAAGTGAGCTAAGTGTTTCAATGCTTTTTTATTCTGAATTTTTAGAAAGTTGTATGTCAATATAAAATTACCGAATTAGACATTTTTTAAACATAGAACCAGTCGTAATAAATAGCTAACATCTACAACAGAAATACCTACTTTTATTGCAAAGATTTGATTATCAAATTACAAAAAAAATCTTCCTACATTCATTCGTGTTTCACAATTTTTGCTTCACTATTTTTTGAATTCGTAATAACTGCAATGCCAATTACTATAAATTCAAACAACAGAATTAGAATGTTTCCTCTCATTATCTCCTATGAATATACTGTCAGAAATACCAATTCATTCAACACAGATGAATTCCACGTGTATCAACCTGAAAATCCATCTAATATTTGAATACTAAATCAGTTTAATTTACCAAATAAAAAATCCTCTTATGACTAGTCAGAAACAGAAACATTCAATCAACAAAATCTTATTCATATCAAAATAATCAAGATAAACAATTTCAATTAAAATTACTGGAAAGTCCTTCCAATTTTCAAAAATCAAAACATTTTTTTCTAAAAAAAAGGTTCAATTTTACCAAACTTTTATTTTCGCTTTTCACATCAATGAGTCTAAACACCCAAATTGAGACTTTTAAAGAAATCTTTAAAAAAAATCGCCAACAATCTGCGAAAAATCTGTTTTGACCGTTTCAACGTCTCGTGTTCACAACGAACAATTCGAAACCGGAACTGCATCTGTCTCGTCGCGTTTGGGCAGGGTTCTGTGCCACTCTGTGATATTCGAGCTCCGAAGTTTGATTTACGTTCTGGCACGGCCGCGCGTTTGCGACACATCGCACTGGGTTAAGTCGCCGAGGCTCGGCCGACTCGCGATAACTGGCCCTAATTGATATGTCGCGGGAATTGCCTCCTCTTTCGGCCTTTATCTCGAGATGCTGCAATCGGTGTATCGACTTGTGATGTCATTTGCACATAAATTCACGCACGGTTATCGGCTCGTTACGTCAACAGTTGCATTCATTTTCGAATTAAACAATTGGTTATTCAATTCCAAACAATCTGAAAACTTAATCTTTTAACTCGTTTATTTATTTTACATTTTTTCAAAACATGTTTTTCACTCAGCGCAGCTAAGGGCGAAAGTCCAGTCCGTTTCTATTTATCTGTTTTCTTTTTATCATGCATAATAATAATTACAATAATCATTATAATAGTATTACTGAATTCTTTTTTCATCATTGACATTGGTTTACTTTTTAATTGATCGTTTTTCCGTTGAAAACTGATTTTGTAACCGCACGAATCGATGTCGCGTCGGATGCAAACGAACTGCGACATGCTTTCATTAATTAGCTTACGCGGAACAAAGATGGGGCAATTGGAAACATGTGGACGCACCGAGATTCGCCGGCGATTGGGTCCGTCTTTTTCCAACGCTGTCTCTGTAACGCGTTGCGTAATTCTAAAATGCTTTTCTCTTATTTACACGGCGTCGTTACGCCATTATGCAACGTGTTATTACTTTGCGTCTGTGCGGTATTATAATCGTTACATCCTGTTATACGTTGACTATAACTCCCGCCGACGAGGCCGTCGCATCTTTTTTCACTGTCAAGATCAAGCGTGCGCGCACCAGGGACGACTTTTCGTCTCCGCGGTTCGACGAAATTCGGCCCCGAGAAGTCAACGAAAGCGAAAACATACTTAAAGGATCAATTTCTCAAAAGAAAAGACAAGGTCAGAAAACTACAATTTTAGGAGAAAACGACGAATTTTTCGAGTTTGCCGAAAAGTGACGATAGGTGGCGTTGCGACAACTCCGCTCACAAGTGACCCGGGGCACCGATAATAGACATTCCGATGGGAAAATCTACTTGTTTCATAGCACGATAATTTAGATAGGTGGATCAGATCCGATACATTCTGTTTCCTATCAATCTATCGAAGTTAAGATGCTATCTAACCCAAAGAACAACTCAGGAGACAAAAGTCAAAATGTCATAGTTTTTGGAAAATTGCCGCTAGATGGCGATGCGGCGACTTTGCTCACAAGCGACCTGGGACAGGATTCTTATGAATTCCGGAGTCAGGTTTCGCGTTTTAGGAAACTAAAACACAATTTGAGAATGTTTTGAGATTGTTTTAATTACTTGTCGACGTAATTTTGTTATCGTGAGTCGGATTCGTTTGGCAAAAATCTGAACTCGAAACAAAACGGGCTTGTGCGTTAGTCAGTATGTCGGTGGAGTCGGTCTCAATGCGAAGGCCGTCTTCGCATTCAAAACGAAGGTCTCGTCTCGCTTCTCTTTAATTCTCTTGACATCTTCTACACATGCACACGGTCGCGCTTACACCTATCAGATGCCATCTCGTTTTATCTTGCGTACCAGCCGTGTTGATGGGTTTATTTTGCCGGACAAAGCCATAGCCGAGACAAAACGTTCGGCCGAAAATGTGCTTTTTTCGTTATCGTAAGCACCAGATGGCGTTTCGGTCAGGTCGAAATGAGGTTCAAGAGTGGGGGCGCTGTGATAAGTTATTCTAAATTGACGTTGACTTGAAATGGGGAAACTTGTCGAAGTTTGGATGTTTTAATTTGCAAAGAAAATGGTGTTTTAATTTTAGAACAAGTAGTGCTGTTTAGTTTGCAAAGTTGAGTTACTTTATATCGACGCTTGCAGCGAAAACCGGACAATTCAAATTATACGTGAAAAACCGGACAATTCAGATTATACGTGAAAAACCGGACAATTCAGATTATACGTGAAAAACCGGACAATTCAAATTATACCTGAAAAACCGAACAATTCAAATTTGGCCGAGTAATTCCTTATCTAAAATTTGAAATGTCCGGTTTTTCACGTATAATGTGAGTTGTCCGGTTTTTCACGTATAATTTGAATTGTCCGTTTTTTCACTGCAAACGACGATATAAGCATTCAAAAATTAACAAAAAAATTTTGCTCTAATTGTAGAAGAAAATCGTTATATAAAAAGAGGAGGTTTAAAAATATATTTTGAACGTTTAAGATATTTGTAAAAGTAGTTAAACGGGTCAATGTAAATAAATCCGAGTTTGTATTTCACACCGGCGCAATAATTCGATAATCATTTATTGGGAATTGATAAACAATCCATCATTAATAATGACGATCAGTTTAAACTAAACGGATCCGATTAATTTTGTTTACACTCATTAATAACGATACTATAAATAAAAAAAAAAATGAAAAATGGATGCAATGGATCAAATGGCATACAATGTCAACTGAAAATAGAGCACCGTCACGAAACGTTAACATTTTTCATACGAAACCCTGATACTTTTTAATAATTTCCAACACGTTGCGATTCCGGAACGGAAGTGCAAGTTCGATTTTCAAGGTTCACTGCGGCGAAGAGAAATTTCAGACTACTTTTCAAAGGAAATGGTTTGAAATGTACTTTATCGATTATTAATGATGCAAATAAAATCGTTTCTGATGTTGTCAGTTCAGATCGAAGGTTATATTAAAAGAATATAATTCAAGAATGCAATTCAGAATATAATTTTATTCTTCATTTGATTCCTCTTATTACTGAGAGTTTGACGCTTTTTCGGTTTTTTAATGAACAAAGATGTAATTGTTTATGTGTAAGTATTAATTTCTTTTCTTAGAGTAAAAATACACTATATTCATTATTAATGATGGAGTGTAAAAAACTTATTTAAATTACATACATATATAAATATAAAAAAATGTGTAAATAAATCATGAATATAACCATAAATAACTTAGTCGAAGTAACACAAATCGAGTCATATTATGTTTTTTTGGTATTTTTTATTTTTGTGAAAAATTATAATAATATTTTATATAAAAGATGTTTTTATGAACTGTAATAAAATTATTAACTATTCTTATATTAAAACAAGGAGTACATTAGTAGTTTTTGTATTTTTGTATTTTTTGTATTTTTCTACTAATATGAAGACTTCAATTCGCAATATTTAAAAACTTGAAACTGTATTCAAAGTCACTCAGACTTTAGGTATGCAAATTTTTTATATTACCATGAAATAAATTTATCTAGCTTCAATAAAGGGCAGAGTCAATAGGTCGAGCAAAAAATAAATTACATTTCGAATATTTACTCGCTTTATGTGATCGAAACTCAATTTCAGATAAACCCGACGTACAATTATCTAAACTATTTTACCGACCCACATTCTTTTAATAACCCAAACCGGACAAACGGCGACGCATTAAAAAATGTTTTTCGAGCCACGCTTGTCTTGACGAAACGCATCCATTAAACATTTGAGCGGCACAAACGAAATGTATTCGAAATTGACACGCTGCAATTTGCCCGCAGCCTTGGACTAAACTATCAATTTTACAACATCCTTAGATTCGCGTCTCCAATTTGGCTGTGTACCCTTTGGAGAGAACTCGCTTTTCTCCAAACCAAAAAACCTAAAAGAAATTAAAAAGACCCATTTCTTCCACATCAAATTTTATTTTGCATCCAAAATCGTTAATCTTTTTAAAGTGGATCACTCCTTATTACTGAAAAGATTAAATGAAAAGTTCTATACTTTAAACTTTTCATTTTTTTAGGAAAGCAATTTTCAAAATTTCAAAATTCGAATTTACGTGAATTCAAATTAATTAATTTGAAAATTGGTATATTTTTGATACAGAAATTTAAGTTCAAAATTAAAGTCCAATTTTCACATTGGAAATGATATGCCTTTACTTGCAATGCTGTACTTTTTTGATGAAATGAGAAAAGAAATTATTGTAAATGAGATAAAACTTGTTTTTATTCTATCGCAAAAGTATTTTGCCTTAAAATAGAGATTAACCTTTTTCGCCATGAAAACGTGAAAAAGTGGAAAAAAAGTCGCGGTATTTTGGTCGCGCGTATCGGAATAAACGTAATGTGTAAAAGTATCACACTGCAACGTCGGGATGAAGAAACGTCGCGGTGGCAGGGGTGTCAAGTTTAAGGTCGTGCGACGGCGGTGACGTCAGCCGCGCGCAAGTCCGCCTGGCCCTAACCTTGGCCAACGCGATCATCGAAAATTTCGAATCATTTCAATTCCGGCGCGTACCTGTGCGACCGCGATTGGCATTCATGGCGGCCCGCGGACAAACCGGTTGGACATTCGCTTGCGTCAATCCTGGATAATTTCGAGAGAAAAATATCATTCGACGCATTACGATTGATGCGAGGACTGATTACCGACTGAAAATTAAGGGTTGCTTTTATTTTTTCCACATGATCGATCGTTTTTTCGTGATGGAAACGAGTGGGTCGTTTTGTGCGATACAACATTTAATACAAAAATTATTTTGTAGAATAAAGCATTTTTTTAATATTGTTAATTTTACAAACAAAATATTTATTAAACGATATTTGTTTAAACAATCTGGTCAAAAGAAAAAAGTAAGAATGGTGTAATTCATTTTTTAATTTAACAGTTTAGTTTAAATTGAATGAAAATTGGGTGAGATAATAAGTCCCAGCAAAAAAAAGTTGTAGAGATAATCGGCTTTAACGTTTGGCAATGTTGAATAAAATCGTTAAAAAAATTAAGATTTGTAATACAATTCGAAAATTCCAAATTTATTGTCATAAAATACAGGGCTCAAATGTTGAAACCTTGCAGTTTTTTTATTTTTGAACACTTGCTAGTTTTTCATTTTTTTTCATGATATTTAATTGCACTTTACCTTAAAAAATAATTATGAAATAGTTGATAAATATTCAGTAACGAATTAATTACTTTAATTTCACATCGACAAAATTATCGTTAATTTTTTTCATCTGTTTAAAACTACACGTAACCAAATATATTGTTGATTTTTCAACGAATGATATTTCTGAGTGCATTTGAAATTTAAAAACTGGTTGTTCAAGTGTGGTTGTGGTGTATTGCCGGTTTCGGCAATGCGAGCATATAAAATGAAGAAAGACGTCGGCAAAAAAGTTGCAATTTAGGTCCGGCGATTTGTAGTCAGTAAGTAATGAAGGGTAATTCGTAATCATAAGAGAATGAACGTGGAATCATGTTAATTGGACGAGGATCAGTAGTGCATGACGATTGCGTAATGGGAGTCGGAGTATGTTCATAGATGAATGACCAATGATTTGTAATCAGATATTAATTGTTAATAATTTGAAGCAATGATAAATCTGAATGAAAGGCAAAAAATTACTGGTATTGCTGGAACAGTTATGTGTGTTTTTTCTGGTGAAAAAAACGTCATCAAATACGTGTATAACCTTTTTAAAGATACCTTCTAGCGATTACTGATTATAAATGATTGTATTTATCTGTCAATATTTATTCGTTTGTGCAATTAGAATTTATTTGTTTGTTTCCTAAGCATTACTCACATCCAACTCTTGCCACAATAAACGTTTTTTTGACTGTGTGATTAATCAACAATAATTGCCTCTAATGATTCATTAATGAGGGCTTAATTGATGGTTAATGACCGATGATCGTTTATTAATTATTGCAAAATTTATTAATAACTTCCACTCATTAATAATAAATTAAAAGCATTAATTCGCCAATCTAAACACCACACAAAAAATAAGTTCAATGAAATCAATTTGTTACAAAAATGCTTCTCTTAAACATTTTTTCATAAAAAACGTCATTATATAATTGGCAAAAAAGTGTTCTTAAAAAATTATACTATAAAATGTAGAATGTCGTATCATATGTTCTTCGAGGTTTTCCCTAGTGACAAATTGTTTCATTGTAATCGAACGCTTGTCTTTAACAATTAACCTTCCAATTTTTCGATCCCACCTTAATGAATAATGTATCAATCTCACCGACGCGCATTCCTTAACTTCAATTTTGTCCGATATAAGTCACTTATCTTCCACATGCATAAATACGAATTTTTTTACAAATTACAAATTAATTACTCGGGACAGCCTCGTTAATCACTTTTTACATAATGACAGACAAATATATATTTATACTTATACGATCCAAGATAAAACGCACCGCACGCGCGGCCTCGTGTTGGACTTTTTTGTTTGCTTAAACTTGATGAACGAATCGCCCGGATCTTCGATTTCCCTATATTTTCCCGCATTCACTGATTAATTCAATTTTTTTTAATATATTGAGCGAATCGATAAAATGTAAAAATGGAGAAAATTAAAACGGAGAATAAAAGTATGAGTAAAATATTCATTCATACCCTTTTTCTGGGAAAGCGAAAATTAGGATAATAATTTTAAAATATAGTAAATTGAAAGACAGAAATCAAAGTAAACAATGTCATTTAAGAGACGTTTAGATGATATAATATATTGAGATAAAAATTTTATTGCGGACAATTTCGCCATTTAAATTTGAAAAATATTCATATTGGAAACTGAAGATTAAAAGTTGAAATAATATTGAAACTGAAATTTAAATTAAAATTGGAACATATTTATATCTTCTGCAAATAGCATACAATCCTTCGACCTTGAGTCTTTGATATCCGATCTTAAAATTGATCCACATTAAATTGTAAGTTTCGAAATGGAAAAATTGAAATAACCGTCGCATAACCGGGATCGCCTGGAGTAATTGCACCTGGAAAGTCAATTGCGGGGTTCAAGGCAACATTTCTTTTGCAATCCCGTCGTTATCGCGCATTGATAATATCAGCGCTCCATGCTGTTGATATAAGTTTTTTTAACGATCTGCGTCCAATTCGACAGTCATTCCATGTTTATCTCATCATTGTTATTTTATTTATTCAATTAATTTTTATCAGCGCGTACTCGCAAGGGAGGTTTTCACGTTTCCTTAATTTTTTTTCTCATTTCAAAATTACCTTTTTTTCATTTAAGCACGAATTAAATGTCATATTAAGCGCAAATACGTTTTATCTCCGAATTCCAATACAAATAAGTACAACTGATTTTCCTCTTGCAAGATGTGCTATTTTGTAACTGCAACAAGAAAAATTAGTATTAAAAAATGAAAAAGGTATAATATATTTGGCAGAGTTTAAAAATGAGTAGTATAAGAAAATTTTTTTTTCATTTGTCAGTTTTGTTTAAAACAAAACTTTTTCACTTTAAATTGTAATATATTTGTATTCATTTATTTTTACTTACGTTGCTTTAAACTAACAATTTATTCAATACAATTTCATAAATTATTCTTGTGATCTGCATTATTTGCGTTTTTTTATGATCCCATGTTTGCGCCTTCTATACCGTCCATTTTAACCAATTTGCGGTTATGATTGGCAGCTCTAGCGAGGTTCTGTAATTGGTCCAATAATTATTATGTCGCAATTATTTATAGTCTTGCAAAAGCGCACGGCCGAAAGAATCGGCGATCGGACAATTGGCCTTTTTATTTTCGAGCGATACAAATTCGGGAGTTATGAACACGTCGATTAATTTCGCCTAAAAATAGACGGCGCTCGTTAATTGTGAATTTCGTCAGAAGAGGTACGCAATTGGGGTTCGAGATAGCAATAGAATTTTTTGTTTGCGAGACCTTCATGGACAGTTTGGTGATTCGAATTTGAGGGTTTAAGTTGGCGGAAGCGTTTTCATTTAGCTAAGATGTTTCTTTTAGAAAAACCTTTTTCCGTCATTTTCATTGACGTTTGGATTATGTAAAACATGATTTTACAAAATAAAATAAAATTAAATTAATAAAAATTAATTCAAAACATTGTTTAAGTAAACAAATCAAATTAAATAAACGAAATTATTTCTAATATAGAAAACTGTATCCATTGTTATAACGGTATAAACTTTCTTTAAACGTATGCACAATTACTATGGATTTAGATTGATCCAACTAAAACGATCGGAAAATAAAAATTGTACTTTCTTCGATTTAAACGTGGAGATTATTTTTAAATTTTTTTGTTCGTAAATGTAA